>JANTFE010001917.1:6052-16861 GCA_027562315.1 Costus pulverulentus
AGATCAAGAGGTTCAATGGGATGTGTGGTTAGATCTTGAGCCACTTGGTTCGATGAGGTCATAACTAGGACTGGTTCGATTTGGTACATGAACCAAATGAATTGGACCGGTTCACTTAGTGTGAACGCTTAGTTCAATTAAGAGGAGAGTTTCGAATGCATTATGGGGAGTTAAGAAGAGGAAGTTACTTTTCGGTTTTGCCATATGAAATGGTAACCGAACTTTCCTTTCTTGGACGCTCTCCCTCACGATTTCGAATGCAACTCTCCCTTTCTCTTGTTTTTGGCTCTTGGGGGCTAGATCGGCTTCACGTATGGCGAGAGAAAAATCGGCCAAGGGGTGCACATCTCCTCTCCGAGTCACGATCAAAGAATCCTTGGTGACTTGCTAGCACAAGGAACGCAAGGAAGGAAGCCTATCTCATCCTGTGTGTGATACTTTTGGAGAAGTGGCACTCGCCCCTTTCTTCTTCCAAGCCGCCGCTCACTTCATGGCAATGTATTTTCCGCCACACAAGTTTTCGCATGTGACCTAGGTTTCCACAACAGAAATGGCCCGGTGGGTGAGATGGGCGTTGGGATCGCCGAATAACCTTGTTGGGCTCCTTTGGGTCTTCACGAGGTGGAGCAACATGGTAGGGTGAGTTGTACACGTCGAAATAGGGTCATCAGGGCAGTTATACAGCTTCGGGTAGCTATCCGCAGAAGTCACAGGGTTTGACTTTCGCCACTGGGTGACCCAAGGAACATTCTGTGGGAGTTCCGACTTGTGCATATGGCTCCGCCTCCGACTCCACGAATTCTCCGAGGAGCTGTCCACAGGACCCACAGGGCGAGGTTTTCGTCGCCGGGTGCCCCGAGGAACTTTCTGTGGAAAATCGGACTTGTGCACCCGGTAGTTGTCCGTAGGACCCGCGGGGCGTGGTTTTTGTCGCTAGGTACCTTGAGGAACTTTATGTGGAAAATCGGACTTGTGCACCTGGTAGTTATCCGCAGGACTCACGAGGTGTGGTCTTCTTCGCGGGGTAGCCCGAGGAACATTCTATAGAAATCGGACTTGTGCATGTGAAGCTGCCCCCGATTCGGGTAGTCGTCTGCAAGACTCACGGGGCATGGCTTCTGTCGTTGGGTACCCCGAAGAACTTTTTGTGAAAAATTTTTGGGGCACCGTTGGGGCCAGATTTTCCCCTTCTTTCATGTTGTATGCTCCTGCATCACCTCACTTCTTTCAGTTACCCATGAGTTTTGATTGAAAGACATATCTTCAAATCTATCAAGAATAGAAAGATTATCCAACACCAATCAATCAAAATTATTTTTTTTAATTTTTGTCAAAATATATAAAACATACAAAACACAAGCAAATAAAAATAAAAAATTTCAGAAATCACAGTTCTGTCACAACTTGTGAATATCCAAAACCTACAAAAATAGAAAACAAAGTGAAATCTACAATAAATAAAACCTAGTCTAGCAATACTAACAACTATTTTGATATTAACAAAATTAAGGTCCCCGGCAACGACGCCAAAAACTTGTTGTTGTCCGCAAGTGCACAGATACTCGAAGTAATATTTAAGACATCGAACCACAGAGACCTCGTTGTTAAGTACCGACGAATTGAATTCTCACTAGCTAAACGAATCGAGAATGCTGAAAATAAACAGTCGAACGGTATACGAAAAATCAGAGAGAAAGGATTGGGACTAGGGGTTCATCCACCTTAATATTTATGACTAGATAT
This sequence comes from Costus pulverulentus, assembly GCA_027562315.1. Taxonomy (NCBI): domain Eukaryota; kingdom Viridiplantae; phylum Streptophyta; class Magnoliopsida; order Zingiberales; family Costaceae; genus Costus; species Costus pulverulentus. Next base: position 7,796 of record JANTFE010001917.1, read on the forward strand.
AATTAAATGTTCATCAATCTATTTTTGTTATGGTAAAGATATGGCTTACTTAGTAAAGAAATTAACTCGCTCTCGCGCTGTCAATTTACAAAGAACGATCCTCACTCTCGTGCAAGATCTATTCAATGTTTAATATAAGTAAAGTTCGACAGAGGGATTAAGAATCACTCTCGTGCATTCCATCTCAATGTCAAGATCTCAAGCAAAACTAAGTATTCTCGTACCTTAGTTTTACAGGTTTTACTTAAGGTTTTCAAATAATCCAATATCTATCTCTAGCATATTTTCATGTCTAACACAATAATAATTTCTAAATCAAAACATCAACAAGTCAATAAGCTTCTAAAGTCTAAAGATAAGAACACAACTAATCTCTTACGATGAGCTCCTACCATAAATTTTAGGGTTCCAAGTTATGTGTATCATCTTCGCAGTCCATATCACATAACTCTAACACATGTTAATGAATGAAACTAGAAACAGATTAAAGACATAAATCTCTTAAGTAAAATTACCATACCAAAAATATATTGATGGAATAAAGATCATCTAGTCATTGAAATATCAAGGGGATTGCACCCCCATGTCCCAAAAGAAAGTTTAAGCTAGCATGATTGAAGAATTACATCAAAACATGTTTTTAGAATTATTGGAAATCGAAAGGGAGGAGTAAAAGTTACAAAATATGGCTGTAATCAAAATTATAGCTCGTAATTTGTTGTAGAGACACGATGAATAGTGCACGCGACCATGTTTTCATTGATTTCTCCCTTGATCGGCCTCCTTTCACTCTAAAACTCCTGTGGTGTGTTCTCCTTCCTCAGGCGAAGCTTCCTTTCAAATTTCATGGCCGGAGGTGGTCTGTACGATGAACGACGATGAACCCTAGCGCGGTAGTGATTCTCTGAAATTTTCCGTGAATCGTGAATGAAAATTATTCCTTTTGCTTGAAAAATCTTCCCTTGCTAATGCTGAGTGTTCCCCTTTTTTTGGATCTTCAATTGATGTCCTAAATCTTGAGAAATCATCTTTTTAAGTTTTCAGCGGAAGAATCGGGTAACTTGGCGCAGAATTATGGTACTGTGATGAATGTTACAGTACTACTGTAATGGCTTTGGAAGTTTCTGTAAGGAAACTGCCCAGAATTACGGTACCATAAAATTCACCATGGTAGTGCCGTATTTTTCTCGTTTGTCTTTGAAAGTTTCTGTACGAATTTTGCCCAAAATTATAGTACCATAAAAATAATTACGGCAGTGCCGTAATTCTGCCGAAATCCTCTGAAGTCTCTGCCTCATTCTGGACTGAAATCATGGCACCATAAAATTCATTACGGCAGTGCAATTTTTTTAAAAAAACTTCTGCGAGTCGCAGCCCTGAAATCCATTACGGTAGTGCCATATTCCCAGATTACGGTCGTAAAATTAATTACGGCACTACCATAATTTCGTAGGAAAATCTAGTTTGACTTGAAATTTTGTGTGTATACTCCTCTTGATGATTAGAACTAGTTCATGTATTGAAGTTGCTCGAAAACGCATGATATTGATGCCTTTTATCTGAAATTGATTAAAACCCAAGAAAGGTGTAGATTCCAAAATATTTGATAAATAAGGTACAAAAATAAGCAACAAAGCATGATTATGACCCAAAAATGCAGTGGATTTAGCAAGAAATACGCTATGAAATTTAGAGTCATCAATGATTCAGTGATATCTTGATTGTGCATCGTGATATGGTTTCCCACTCTCATGGTACACACCCACTTATCTTTAGAAGGTGCGTGGTGGGAATGGTTTCCTCAGTCCAGTTTTAACCTAGATATGCCTTCACAAGGAAACTCATTAGCCCTAGGCATAATGGTTAGGATAGACTTAACTAGTCTGTTCATATGTGGTTACCACATGATGAAATTCTAGAGGTAGCTTTGGGAAGTTAGGGTTTTATGCTATATCCAACCCTTGTTGGACACGAAATGCCTAGACTGTCTCAAAAAGGAGAATTACCAAGTGCAATCGGCCGGTGTGCCCGTCTTAAGAAGAATGAGTCACTTTGTACATCTCATCCCACCCTCGTGCGATGCGAAGCCTCTTGTGAAATAAGGATCCCATCTCACTAGAAAATCTCTAATTTTCTGATTGACTTTGTGGGTTGTTAATTCGATTAAAGTAGTGGGAGTGATGATCATTTAATACAAGTCTAGATTAAATGATCTAAGGTAGTACTTATCTGCTTTTCTTGGTAGTTGTATATTAAATGGCTATGAACAATAGTAGATGGTCACTGCAATTTGTCCTGGAAAAGGATAAGTTTATCGAAACCAACTTATTGGACTGGTATCTGAACTTGAGAATCGTCCTCAGGCTCAAGAAGAAGTTGTATGTCCTTGAGTAGCCTATTCCTAAATCCCTTCCATGCTCGGCCTCAATGGCTAAGATTGATGCTTTTCATATGCATCAAAAGGATGCTTCTGAGGTCATTTGTCTAATTCAAACCAATATGTTACCTGAATTGTGAAGGCAATATGAAGAGAAGAGTGCTTATGAGATTATTAGTAATCTAAAATAGCTCATTGAGGAAACAGTTAGTGATCATACCTATAAACCAGTCCTTGAATGCGATGGTAAGCCAAAGGGCTTGACTAAAGCATTAAAAATAATGATTGAAAGGATAAGGAAAGATAGATGCTATAATTACGGAAATCCAATCGACTTTAGAAAAGATCTCATACAACTTCATAACGAGGTGAAGAGAAGCAATGCTTTGTCTTCTAGCTCAAGTATTTATGTTACCGAAATCAACATTTCTACTTCTATGTTATGGGTATTGGATACCGTATGCAGAGCTCATATTTTTACAAATATGCAGGGCTCAAGAAAAGTAGATCAGTATGGCCTAGAGAGATTGACCTATGTGTTGGAAATGGGGCACAAGGTGTTGCATTGCTGTAGGACATCTGATGCTCTCCTTGTATTCTGGACTTCAATTACTGTTAGATCATTGCTATTATGTACCTCTTATTACTAAAAATATTATATCTATTCCTTGTTTAGTAAAGAAAGAATTTAAATTTGAAATAAAAGAGAACTCTTGTTATTTTTCATTTGCAAATGTGTTTTGTGGGAAGGGTACTTTATGCAATGGCTTATATGTCCTTGAGATAGATAACTCTATTTATAACATAAATCACAAAAGGATCTAACTAAGTGGATCTATTTATGCATGTGAGACTTGTATATGTGCTGGTTGGCACGGGTTGCTTAACACAGGCATATGGGTATATCAAGGAAGATATACTAGATCTATTCACCATGAAGTTTTAACTTGGTGTATTAGGTTAAAATTCATAGTGATAGAGTTGTATTTGTCCTTTGACTTAAGGGAGATTGTCTTTGTATGGTAAGAGGTATGCTTTGATACAACCTAACACCTCGCCATAATAGGGCAGCCATAATGGTTGTTGGGAAACCCCGGGGATTTTAAAATTTTTATATACATATAGTAGAAGCAAATCCCCAAAATAGGTCAGTCCCAAAAACCTAGAGGATGGGTTCATGCGAGGGGGTCGACACGATGTGAGGAGAAAGATACCTTAGAGCAAAGCAAGGATATACCGATGTAAGCACCCAAGCGTGCACCCACTGCAGTCTCACACACAGCCGATGCTCAAGTTCTCTTCTTGGTGCCTGCGCCCTCTGCAGTCTCACATACAGTCGATGCTCAAGTTTTTACTTCCATGCCTGATTATAGCCTCGGGAAGAAGATCCACGCCTTATGGTCCCTTATACACAACTTGTGCAACCCTTAAGATAGGATGCACCAAGGATAAGGGAGGAGAGGGAGTAGCCACTGATAAGTGTTATTTTTATATGATTTAAAGTCTCATTCATACGATCTTTGTAGGCTTAAGTCTTTTTTTTATGTCCAAATTTAGTATCTTTTTCCGTAAAGTATGGAATCTTCACTATTTTTCATTTGTTTGTGAAATGCAGGCTATTTTCCAATATTTTCTTGAAGATTTTGAAGATTTGAAGTTACGGGAAGATTAGTCACAGTTCAACGAGGTCAAAGGTCAAATTTGAGATTTTTTGGAATTTTCCTTAGAGATCACGGCCTGGCCATGACAGCCATCATAGTCGTGATCATCTTAGCATTCTAGTCCCATTTATGTGAAGTAATCATGACCAGCCCATGACGGGGTTCACGACCGTGATTGTCAAGCATCAGAAATTCGGAGAAGTCATCACGGCTTGGAGCACGAGCAAGCCGTGATCCTCATCATGACTGTGAAGATGTTTCTACAGATCAGCGAACTTGTCACGGTCAGGCCGTGACCACCTTCACACCCGTGATAGCGTCCGCAGATCCTGACCTTCAAGTAGTTTCTTGCCAAATCCGATAGTCCTAGAGCCTAGAAATTGGGGAAAACTTCCATACAACTATCCTAACCGCTAGAGGAGTGGATTGAGGTATAAAAGTCACGATTTTGGGCAGTTACAAGGTTCAAATCTTTGAATAAGGGGACTAGGGCGAAAAGAGGGCAATTTTCCTCGTCTGAGTGCTTGTTTGATCAAGTTTCTTTGGGGTTATCGAGAGAAGATTAAAGATTTGACATCCCCTAACCTTGAATAGTAATTTCCCCTCCTTTTGGATATAATTTCTTGGGTTTTCATTGTTAAACAATGTATGTTTTAGAGTAAAATCCATTTTGGGACTCGGGCATAGCCCGTTGAACAAATCTCTAATTGTAACACATTTCTGCAAATCTTAGTGACATTTTCTAGTAAATTGCTTATTTAAATGTGGTGTGTTTATTGCATATATGTGTTTTGGCTGAACATTTGTATGTGTTAAGTGTTACGAGTAGAGCCGAGAGGTGAATTGTAACAATCGAATTTTCTTATTTAAACGTGTGACTTGAATTATGAGAGTCATTCAATGTCACTCGAGGATTGACGATTATCATAGAGCCCATTGGGTTTTTCCTAAGCTAATAAGCCATGAGAGTAGGAGATTAGCTTAGGCAGATACCGGATTACGCTTCGAGAGAAGGTGATCTGTATAAGTGGATTAATCGCCTTAAGTGGTTTACTGTCAGATTACACTTTGAGAGAAGGTAATTTATTTTTCTAATTTGATTTGCTTAATGTTTTACTTTAAATCATTCAATGAGGTAAAACTTGAAGTCCCAAAGCTTTGTTAAACTGTAACTCCCATTAAGCCATTGATTTCTAGATTCGATAGTTTAGACTTAGAGTAGTTTGTTAATTCCTTTTTTTAACTGTCTAGCTATCAATAAGATAATATGTCGGTACTTAACACCTAGTTCCCTTGGGACGATATTGTTACTACTTCGATAGAAACTGTGCAATTATGGTAGTACCTTGTTAGGGAATACCAGGTGTAATTTTAAAAATTTTGCAGTTCAAGGATGCAATGGAAGGCACATTACACCTGAAACATATTCCTTCACCAAGGATCCATGCGAGGGAGATAACACAAGGATGCGTTAGGGATAGTACCTCTTTTGATTGCTAGGATGATGATGCCAAGTTGAAGATGATCAAGTGCTCGTCCTCTACAAGTATCCACGCGTCGACCTTCTCAACGTTGCTCCCTTCCACGATTGGTGCTAGCCTCGGGAAGAGAAGATCACCTCTTGGAATCTCCTTCTTCTTCCTCCTTTGCTATTCACGCCAACAAGTCTCCTTGCTTAGAGACTATCGGCCAACAACAAGAAGAAGAGGATGAGAAGTGGCGCTGCACAATAGGAAGAGGGCGGCTAGAATTCTAGGGCTTGCGCAACTTCAAGGAGAATCGCCAAGTCAACAAGAGAATTCTGCATACTTGAAGAGGGGGGCATACCCCTTCTTTAATAACTTATCAAGGCTCTACTGCCACCCCTCTTGCCATCTATGCACTTGGCACAATTCCTCCAAGGAATTGCCTTAAGTGATCGGCCACAATGTCTCTTGTATCGGCACAAGGAAAGGCTTGGAAAATATCAAGTTTCTTGCCTTATCAAGAGAGCATATTTGAGTTCCAATCTAATTAGGACTTTCCATATACTATTGGCCGAATTCATGCTTGAATTAATCAAGCCCCACATGCCAATATACCAGCCCTAAGCGTCCAAGAAATCTTCCAAATATGAAATCATAATTCCATTAGGATTCATACAAGTAATTGGCCAAATTCCATATATCGAATTAAGCCATGCGCCTAGCCTGAATCCTACTTCCGTTAGGATTCCAATTTACCACAATTAGATTTAATCCACAACTCCTAATTGGATTTGGATTTTATCTCTAATTTGGTATTGGATTTAAATCCTTATTGAATTATGATTTTCGCCGACCAATATGGGCCTCATCCAAATCCAATTCCCATTAGGATTTGAATCCTAGTTGGATTAGGATTTGTGCCCAACCACTGTGGGCCTTATCCAAATCCAATTCTCATTAGGATTTGAATCCTAGTTGGATTAGGATTCCAACTCCTAATATGATTAGGATTCCAACTCCTAGATGGATTAGGATTCAAACTCCTAATTAGATTAGGATTCCAACTCCTAATTAAATTAGGATTCCAACTCCTAGTTGGATTAGGATTCCAACTCCTAATCAAATTAGGATTTGAATCCAACATGGTTTATAATCCCAAGCCCAAGTCCAACCCCTATATAGAGTACAAACTTGACCAGGATATATATAAACCCATGAATCCCAATTGGACTCAAATTCAACCATGAATCTGTCTTGGACTCAGAATCAGAAAGAAGTCAAATATATTCCAAGATATTCAGATCAAAATACAATATCAAGAGTCTATTGCGTGTGACCCCGTAGGATCCATATGACAATGGCAATGATGATAAAACATCATAAGTAGTGAGAGGTATCTAGCAAAACATCACTACTACCTATGTCATCGGACTTAAGTCATCTGGCAACAACTCCCTAACAAGCAACAAGGATTCCAATGCATTCCAGATCCCTTTGCCTGAACTGATATCCCGCCATTGGATAGTCTCATATTTATCAATCTAATATATTGGTCATGACTCAAACAGTATGGCCATACATTCCTGTCATGCACTAAAAAGGTGGGGCGCCCCAAAGTGGATATCATGCTTCCAATTGAGGAAGGGGCAAATCCTACTATTAGTTATCCATGTCTCTATATGACTTATGATATGTCCAATAACAGTTGTTTTGAACACCCATTTACGGAGAGACGTAAGACTATATCAAAACATACCCATCATCACATCTAGATATGAATACCTCAAGTCTAAAGATCAATGCAAACCTCTTGCATGTTAGATTGACCTATTGACTAGACAAGTCAACCCTCATGGTGGGTCACTCTAGTGCAACTAATGCTTAAGCACCTGTATGTCTGCGTTACTGTGCCTCGCACTTAACCAGCCCATACACTAGTCTCACATGTACCAAAGCTGTCCCTTGTTTGCTGAGGTACCTCGACTGGGGATTACTATGAGAATGGATCCAACCAATCTCATGGGACATTATTTATGCAATTCAATACATCAACGCAGGTAAAGCAATCTGCGTAATAATGACCATGCCTTTACCAATTATATCAATTCTATCAAAGTACATTCAAATAATGTCGTACCATGTTCATATATTGGTCTGAAGGGCATAAACACTAACACACCTCATATCTAACTAGCCCATATACTAGTCTTACGTGTACTAGTGCTGTCCCTTATCCACTCAAGTACTTGACTGGGGATATGAGTTTGAGCACAGATGTAATCTGTCTCTAGGGACAATATCATGCAAGTACATAATCGCAGATGTAAACATAGCATAATAACGACAATGCCAGAATGATATATAAAATATCAGTGTCAAGTAGTACATGAGATAGACCAACAACAGGTTCAAGGGCATATACACCAACAATCTCCCACTTGCACTTAGACCTAGTTGTTGAGAAATCTAAACCACATGTCCCTCGTATGATCAACATGCTTCTGTTGCACGAAATCCTTAGTTAGTGAGTCTGCTAATCTTGATGTCACCTCGGTCAATGATCTCTCTAATATGGTGAAATTTCCTGAGTATGTGTTTGGACTTTTGATGAGACCGTGGTTTCTTTGCCTGCGCAATCGCACCATTGTTGTCACAATAGAACTCAATCAGATCCACAACAGTTGGAACCACATGAAGTTCAGAAATGAACTTCTTGATCCAAACGATTTCTTTGGTTTCCTCAGAAGTGGTGACATACTTAGCCTCATTTGTAAAATCAACAATGGTGGATTGCTTGAAGCTTTTCCAACATACAGTGCCTCCATTTATCTTGAACACCTAGCCTGCCTATGATCTGAAGTCATCAAGGTATGACTAGAACGACACATCAATGTAACCTTGAACACTGAGTTCTTCCTATCCCCCATAGACCAAGAACAAATTCTTAGTTCTTTTCAGATACTTTAGGATGTTCTTTGCAGCCACCCATTGCTGTAGACCTGGATTGGATTGGTATCAGCTGGTTATGCTCACAACATAAGCCACATCTGGTCTAGTACACAACATTGCATACGTGATCAAACCTACTGCCAAAGCATAGGGCACTCGACTCATGTCATCCCTCTCAGCTTGTGTGGTGGGACATTGGTTCTTTGAGAGAGTAAGGCCATGTATCATTGGAAGGTATCCCTTCTTGGATTGCTCCAAGTTGAACCTCTCTAGGACTTTATCAATGTAGGTACTTTGAATAAGGGTCTGGAGCCTCTTGGATCTATCCCTGTAGATCCTCATGTTAGGGTATGCCCTTAAGGCCAATGTTTGAGGCTTTGGGTTATTTTCAGTATCATGTATAAACAATGTGTTTATAAAGGCGATTGTTGTTATTCAGATTGTTACATTATCTGCTACGGTATGTATACTTCTGATTAATGTCTCAAATGATGTTCAGCTTAGATGACATTTAGTATTGTCCTTAGTCGAGATATCTCGGTGAACATGAGACAGCCTTGATATAATTGAGACTAATATGTGTTCTAATCTTGTGGGATGCTTCGAGCGTGGA
>JANTFE010001917.1:20262-32655 GCA_027562315.1 Costus pulverulentus
GATCCAAACTGTCTCCAGGGACATTATCATGTAAGTACACAATCGCAGGTGTAGACAGACAATGATAACGACAATGCCAGAATGATATATAAATATCAATGTCAAGTAATACATAAGTTGACCAAAACTAGGTCATAGGGCATATACACCAATAGCACTTGACTGCCAGATCTTCGTTGGGAACGATAATCTTTTTTTTACTTCGATAAATCTGTGCACTTCCTAAACATATCAAGTTTTTGGCGCCGTTGTCGGGATCAGGCCAGTCAATATTGATTTAATCATGAGATTTATAGACTAGACTTTTTTTATTTATTTTAATTTTAATTTTATTTTTGGTTTTTGTTTTTGTTTTTGTTTTTCTTGCATTATTTGTTTTTCGCATGTTTTTAGTTTATTTTATTTTTCTCTTTTTAGATTAACACGTTGTATGAACAGGAGAACTCAAAAATCACTTGACCATATATTTTAAGCTTTGTTTTGCATTCCTATTTTACATTTTGTTTTTCTGAATTTTATTGAAAATGTGATGTTTAACTAATGTCAATGGTCAAATCAGAGGTACGTGCCACCGACAATGACAAGAGAATATGGTACGGATGTATTAGAATCTCTTTTAGAAAAGGTAAATTCTTTTATTCAACATACTGATTATTTGAGCATGCAATGTTATAAATTCATATATGTTATTTGCGATATTTGTGGATATCATGGGCATCATTTTACTGAATGTCAATTATGAATTCCTCCATGTCTTAACTCTTGCCCTAATGCCTACAATCCAAGTTGGGAGAACCATCAAAACTATCTTTATCAGAATGACCCAATATTTATTCCACAATCAGACTTTAGTCAACCTAAAAAATCCAACCTAGAAGCAATGCTTGAAAACACTCTAGCTGAAATGACTAGGCAAAGTGAGGAACTTCATAGAAAGATTTATGGCACTGATAAAAAAGATATAGAGGAAGAAATCTATAATGAATCTGAGAATTTTTCAGAGTTAGAAAAATCACTGATTGAATATGATTTTCCTTCTTCAATTTTTGATGATTTTGAAAATTCTAAATACCCTTCCTCAACATTCTACCAACCACCTAGTCCCCCTCAAATAATGAAGTGTCTTGCAACACAAATATTTGGGACATGTTTGAAGAGAAATTTGAACTTTTGGAGACTTGTGAGAAGAAAGATGATGAATTTAATGATCCTCAAGTAAGAAGTAGTGAGATAGATGGGGGTGAATTTGATAGTGTTAGGATGGAATACCCCACTGAAGAGAAAGAAATTGAGGAAAAAGATGAGGAAGAGGATCCTGAGCATATTACACCACCATTACCATGTGAACCATCAATCCCTTTTCTCCAGAAGAATTCATTAGAAATTTGCATGACAGATAATGAAGGTGATCATTTTAAAGATAATGATAATGAGGTGACTGAAATATTATTTGAATCAAATCCAAGCACAAGTACCGAAAAGATGATAACACATGAGATTCTAGATCACATTGACATTGAGGTAAGTGAAAATTCCAAAGCACAAATTGAAAACTTCTTGATCAATCCAAGGTATGAATTCTTTGATCTTGATTCTAATCTTCTTCCAATTGCTAATATAAATCTAAAAGAAGAATGCATGATATTAATCTTGGATAAATATAGAAAAATTATTGATTATTCTCTTCATGACTTTAACTTTTGTTTTTATATGAATGTACTGGTCACTGCAACATGGATCCACCTATTTCACTGCATATATACTTTGGTGGGCACACTCTTGAGACAGAGGAAAAGAAGAAGATTATATGTTCTCTACTATGGCACTGATTCACCAACTCCACTATGACATAAAGCTTTGGTCAAGCTAATGACCTTAAACAAGGACTTTTTGGGAGGCAACCCAAATTTTTAACTTTTACTACTCTTTGTTTTAGATTTTTTATTTTCTTTAAATTTTTAGGAATTTTTGCAGCATGTATTGATGAATTTTTATTGATGGAAAATCTTTTAATAAGTTGTTTTATGTGCAAGAATTTTTGGAAAATTTTTACTTGAAGAATAGGTGTCAAAAGAGACATTCACGGGTGTAGCCGTGAAACAATTATAAACCGTGATTCTAGCGGCATTTTCTTTGTGAGTATATTTAAAATGTGATTGTGATTCTGAAGCATGATAGTATTTGTTGTTTGAAACTTGCTAATCTTTTATGTGACATAGTTTCTAGATTTTTCTATGTCATGTTTTCATCTTTTGATATAATTGTACAGGTTTTCGCCAATAGTATAAAGGAAACTCTTGCAATTTTTTTTTTAAATCCTTCATTTATTTATTTGATGTTCATATATATGCAACAATTTAAGTCTAGGGTGTCCCTTCATGATTTGCTTTTTCTTCAAAGCTTCATAGGTATGTATTTTGAATGTTTATGATTGTTAAGGATAATCAAATTTGTTTATCTTTAATTATGAACTTAGGAAGCATTTTGGGCACTTAATTTGATGACTTAGAGAATTTTTGAAATTTCATATAGACTTAAATTGTTGAGTAAATTCAATTCTGGTATTGATAAAATTTATACATAGATTGTTATATGTTCGAACGACACGTGCATGGTATCTTGTTACTTGAAGTTTAATTTATCTATTATTGCTTGATGGAAATTTTTATAAATAGAAAATTGGTGATATTTCTTTAAACTGATATTTGCTCCAACTCCACCAGTTGAGAAATCTTAAGTCATGAGTTAAATTATACCATCGTTTGGTATACTTGAAATATGTTGTGATCAAGTAACTGAGGGAGAATTTTTAAAACAAATATTTAGCCCTCTTATAGAAAGATCAACAATGATTTAAATACCATGCCACTAACTGGTTTTCTCCAAAAAACAATAATAATAAAAAAAGAGAAGGGAAAATAAAAAAAAAAGAGAAAGCTATAGGTCAAGTAGACAACTTCGCTGACTTTAAGATTAAGACTATGGGGTAAATTATACAGCTCTGTGATATACTTTAAACAATGTTATGATGCTAACAAGAAAGGGCATATAACCGTTTAAAGACCAAATTGCTTTAAAAATCTCTTATCTTTAACATCACTGAGATTCTTGAAATAAATTTTTGTCTAGTGAGTAAAATAGATTTATTAAGTTTAAAGTATGTGATATTTAGTATGTGAAGAATGAATATTATGACATGAATTATGAATTTTATCTTTCTTGGATTGTAACCTCTTGGGAATTTATTTCTATAATGATTTTTTTTTTGAATTACTTGAGTTAGAAAGATTGATTGCTTAATTTGTGAACTAAGGATGTTATTAGGGGCAAAAACAAATGGGTGTTCCTTATCTTTACATTCTTTATACATATCAAGGTATTGCTTGAGGACAAGCAAACTTTTAAATCTAGGGTGGTTTCTGATGCGTTGCATTTTTATCATATTTTTGTCTATATTTTAGATCATATTTTGGGCTTAATTGAATGATTTTATGCAATTTTTAATGTTTTTACTTCACATGGCATAGAATCTTCACTTTTCTTAGTTTTTATGAAAATATAGGTAAAATGGCTCAAAAATGATGGATTTCATAAGTTTTTAAGTCATATCACGATTCCCGAGGAGATTACGAGCTTACACGTCAAATTTGGACTCAAAACGGTGAAGATTTTGATTTTCATGGCCTTGGCCATAATTTTGGCCTTGGCCGTAATTTTGGCATTCGAAGGGCGATGAAATTGACTAAGTTAAAAAGTTCATAGAAACTTTCACGGGTGAGGCCGTGAATCCATCACGGTCCGTGAAACTTTCTGTGTACAAAGGGGCTATACACACAGAAGCATTTACAGCCATGGCTGTAAACTTATTACAGGCCATGAAAATGTCTACCCGTCGGGTTTTCTCACTCGATTCGACTCCAAATTGAACCAACTCTCCAGAAACCTTTCTAGATGGGTTCTATACTGATTAGACTATAAAAGGAAGGATTTTGGAATGGTTTCGGGGGCTTCTACGCACAAAAACGAAGGGAGGTGGTGGTGATGGCGAGAATCAACTTCTAGGCAGAATTTGATCAGGAAAATCGAGCAAATGAAGAATTGGACGCTTCATGTTCGTCTCCAAATAGAGGGGAAGCTTTTCTAATTACTTGTCTAGCGATTTCTTGTATTCTTCTGAGGTTTTCATGAAATTTTCATCGATGAACATGCTGTATGTTATGACCATGAACGTGTAAACCTTAATTCAGTATTTTGGGAAGTAGCCCATTGATTGATTTATGAATTACATCATTTGTATGAATCTTTATTAGGAATATTATTGAGTTGATTTGTTAGAATTGTGTTTATTTTATAAATTACCCTGATCAAGTAATTTTACATCTTAGACGTTGCGAGAAGGACCGAGAGGTGAATCGCAATGTCAGATCTATTCTTTTCAAACCTACGAATCCGATCATGGGAGTAGTTCGGATTCGTTTGAAGGATTTCATAGATTTTCATAGAACTTAATGGGCTTAGTTACATTAATTGTCACGAGACTAGGGGATTAGTGTAATTAAGTACCGGATTACGGTTCGGGAGGAGGTAATCTGTACCCTAGGAAAAATCCCTTTCAAAACTATAATTTTCTGTTTAAAGATTTATTTTTACTAAATTCATATTTGTCAATATGGCGAAACCCTGAATCCCGATTTTATCTGAATTGATTTTTACCAAAAATGCTACCTCTATTCCTTTTTATTTGTACTTAGAAGTTTCCAAACAAAAATCACAATTTTATTCGTCTAGATATAGATCGACCGTGTAATCGGTACTTGACTACCAGATCCTCGTTAGGAACGATAATCTTTTTATTACTTCGATAAATCCGTGCACTTGTGGAACATATCAGATAGCCTTATGATCGAGTTATTGGATAATTCATATCCATTTGAGAGATTTCATCAATGCCAATGGGCTTGATGAGAAGAAAGAAACTTATTAGAGCCAAACTTCATTTTTGGCAGGTTGACCCAGGTTTAACCATGGTTAGCCATATTTGACTTAGGTTGCATTGGATTGAGTCCAATTGCTTAATCAATTTGTGTAATAAAGTTTGGGCTCGCTCATTAGTTAATGGGTCCTGCTAATAAGTGACAATGAAGAGAATAATGGTCTTAAGGGTATAATGGGGAAGATTTCGAGGCATAGGTGCATATGACTCCTAATTGGATTAGGAGTGGCACCAATGGTCCTGGTTGGTAACTTCGTAATGATTAAATTCATATTGGATTTGATTTAATCACATGAGCCATTCATGGAAAGATTGCTTGGCCAATATAGTAAGTCATGGGCGCATAAGACCTAATTGGATTAGGACTTATGCCTAGAGCCTTAATTGGCAACACCCTTGGCGCATTTGACTAGGTCCAATGCCAAGGGTTGATGACTTACCACTTTTGGTAAGAGTTGGGCGCATGTTTCTTTGCTTGCTTGGCAACGCTAAGACACATAAGGAATTAGGGGAGTCATCAAGGTAATTGATTAGTTGATTTCCTTATATCATGCCCTAATCGCCCAATACCTTCCTATTAACCCTAACCGCCCATATTTCTCCCTTGTGTCTATATTATAGTCACCTTGCCACCCCCTCCTAATACAAGCGAACTTCTCATTGACGTGAGCAACATCAAGGGTGAGAGCAAGGTGTTATAGGTGCAAGCATCTTCTTACATAGCCGCAAGCCTCTTCCTTTCCTCCTCTTGGCGCACGTGAAGATAGAGCTTGGTAGCTACTCCCTCTCCTCCCTTATCCTTGGCGTATCCTATCTTGAGGGTGGTGCAACTGGTGTAGAAGGGACCATGAGGCATGGATCTTCTTCCCAAGGCTAGCACCGGACGTGGAAGAAGGGAACACGAGCATCAGCTATGTGTGAGACTGCAGAGGGCACACGCTTGGGTGCCTACATCGACATATCCTTGCTTTGCTCTAAGGTATCTTTCTCCTCACATCGTGTCGACCCCCTCGCATGTACCGATACTTTGGGTTTTTGGGACTGGCCTATTTCGGGGATTTGCTTCCGCTATATGTATATAAAAATTTTAAAATCCCTAAGGTATTCCAACAATGGTATCAGAGCTACTTGCAAGACTCGAACGGTGTTTTATGCTTTAATTATATACTCACATGTCATCTGAATTTTTCAAAAAATTGCATATGGCTCACGGTTTTCCTAAGTAGGAAAATTGTGGGTCTTTTGTTCCTAATTTCTATTCGATCTTCGTTGGCTTTTTTCTTTCTTCACATAACTGGGATAGACCTACTATGTGAGACTTGTTGAGATTATGCGGGGCATGGACTAGGTGATTGCCCTAATCTTAACAAGTTAAGGATTGCAAGAAGGCAACGGCTATGCCACTTGTAGACTCCTGAGAGGACAAAATAACCAAGGATTTGCGATAAGAGGTTGAGGAAGAAAGACATGTTTTTGATGAAAAACTAAAATTCAGCTTTTATGTTTTTCTTGAGCATATAGAAAAGCATGACATATATATCATGATTGTGCATAGTATTGTGGTCATAGTCAAGTCCCTTGTATGCCTGTGATGTATGTGAGGCCTACGTGCAACTTTTTCTTTTTGTTTTGTAAATGCATAAAGAAGATTAGGGGTGCATGCTACCATGAAAGCAAGAATCATTGGCACATCCCTCCTTGGATCAAGCTTGCTTGAGGCCACTTCTAGGTGGCACATCTTGCTTGGTGGCGCAAGGAGCAAGGGTTTGGCCGAACCCTTTGGGGTGTTTCTAGGGTTTGAGAGCTATACCTTGGCTTGGAGGACCTTGGAGCCGCACTTAAAGATCAAGCTAGGTGGCGGCTAGGTTAGGTCTTGTTGGGGCTTGTCACCTAGGTCAAGCATTGATCATCCTTGGCATGTGTTGGTTCAATGTGTTGATTAGGTTATGACCACATCACTTGTTTATTGCTTTCCATATCTGTTAAAGCATGCCTGGATGTGTTTTATCTTATTGTTATCATTATAGGATTGCATGCTTGTAATGTTAGACAAAAGATAAAACTACAACGATGAGACATCAAAAACCCTCAAATAAAATATCAAGTATATAATAGCCTTCTAACTCGTAGCCCTCGTCAAGCTATTGATTAGTGGTGTTGTGCATTATTTCCCACCCTTATGGGACCACCCCACTTATCTTTAGAAGGCACATGGTGACAATGGTTTCCCTAGTTTAGTTTTAACCTAAACGTGCCTTCACAAGGAAACTCGTTGGCCCTGGGCATAATAATTAGGATAGACTTGAGTAGTTTTTCATATGTGGTGGCCACATGATGGAACTCTAGAGGCAACGTTGAGAGGTTAGGGTTTCATGTTGTATCCAGCCCTCGCTAGACATGAAATGTCTAGACTATCTCAATAAGAGGAATTGCCAAGTGCAATCTGCCGGCGTGCCCACCTTAAGAAACATGAGTCCCTTTGTGCATCTCTTCTCACTCTCGTGGGATGCTAAGCCTCATGTGAAATAAGGATCCCATCTCACTAGGAAATCTTAGATTTTTTGATTTAGTTTATGGGTTGTCAATTCGATTAAAATAGTGGGAGCCATGATCATTTAATACAAGTACAGATTAAATGATTTGAAGTAGTACTAATCTGCTTTTCTTGGTTGTTGTAGATCAAATTGCAGTGAATAATAGCGGATTAACACTGTGATCCCTTCTTGAGAAGGATAAGTTGGTTGGAACCAACTTTATGGACTAGCATCAGAACTTGAGGATAACCCTCAAGCTCGAGAAGAAGTTGTATGTCCTTCAGCAAGTTCTTCCCGCTCCTCCTGGACCTAATGCCCAAGTGGCTGATAGGAATGCTTTTGGAAAGCATCAAGATGACTCTTTGGAGGTCGCATGTCTCATTCTAGCCACTATGGCACCTGAACTTCAGGTGCAATATAAGGAGCTGAACACTTTTTAGATGAAAACACATGTAAAACAAATACTCAAGGCTCAGGCTAGAACTGAGAGATATGATATTTCCAAAGTAGTCTTTCGGTGCAAGTTATCGGAGGGTGCTCCAGTAGGACCCCATATACTCAAGATCATTGGGTATGTGGATAATCTCAAAAGACTGGGACACATAATCAATAACAAGCTAGTCACATACCTTATTCCGAAGTCCCTGCCCTCTAGCTTCATTCTGTTTATCATAAATTTCAACATGAACCGGATTGAGTGCACGAGAGAGGAACTATTGAATATGCTCTAGATGACCAAGCGTGATATGGTCAAGACCAAACCCAATTATGTTCTTTTGGTCCCTGCGACCAAGAAGATGAAGAAAAAGGATAAGGCACATGCTAACGGCAGTGCCAAGGGTCTGACCAAAGCACTAAAAAAGAAGGTCAGGAAGACAAAGGAACAGAGGTGCTTCCACTATGGCGAACAAGGCCACTGGAGAAGGGACTGCAAGCAACTTCAAAATGAGGAGAAGAAAGGCAAGGTCTTGTCTTCTAGCTCAGGTATTTATGTTACCGAAGTCAACATTTTTACATTTCTATCATGGGTATTGGATACTACATGCGGAGCTCATATTTGTACAAATATGCAAGGGCTCAAGAAAAGTACATCGATGCAACCTGGAGAGATTGACCTACGAGTAGGAAATGGGGCATAGGTTGCTGTTGTTGCTGTAGAACTTTTGACACTCTCCTTGCCTTCTAGACGTCAATTAGAGTTAGATAATTGTTATTATGTACCTTCTCTTACCAAAAACATTGTATCCATTCCTTATTTAGAAAGAAAGGGATTTAATTTTAAAATAAAAAAGAACTCTTGTTCTTTTTCATTTGCAAATATGTTTTATGGGAATAGTACTTTATGCAATTGATTATATGTCTTGGACATAGATAACTCTATATGTAACATAAATCATAAAATGATCAAACTGAGTGATTCAGTTCGTGTATACCTTTGGAATTGTTGATTAGCCCATATAAACAAGAATTGCATTTAACAACTCCATGCAAATAGATTGTTAGATTCAACCTCCTTGTAGGAGTTTAAAACTTGTGAGCCTTGTTTAATTGGGAAGATGACAAAAGCACCCTTCACCAAGATTGGTGAGAGGGCAAGAGGTTTATTAGATCTCTCATACATATCGATGTGTGTGGGTCATTCAGTAAACAAGACAGATAAGGGTACAACTACTTCTTCACATTTACTTATGGCTGTAGTAGATATGGTTATGTCTATTTGATGAGACATAAGTCTGAATCCTTTGACAAATTTAAGGAGTTCAAACATGAAGTAGAGAACTAGCTTAGTAGATCCATTAAGACTCTTCGATCAGATGGATTCCATGTCGGCTAACCAAGTATGGGATTTAGTTGAGCTACCTGATGGGGTAAAACCCAAGGCTATAAATGGGTCTTCAAAAGGAAGACAGACATGGATGGCAACATAGTTACCTATAAGGGTAGACTTGTGGCTAAAGGATTCAGACAGATCCACGGGGTGGACTATGATGAAATCTTCTCGCTAGTTGCCATGATTAAATCCATTCAAATCTTGCTTACTATAGCTGCATATCATGATTATGTGATATGGCAGATGGATGTTAAGACAGCGTTTCTTAACGGTAAGCTGATAGGATGTGTGTATGACATAGCCTTATGGCTTCATCTAACCTACAGAGGCTAATAAGTTTTGCATGCTAAAAAAAATCTAGTTATGGATTAAAGCATGCATCTCAAAGTTGGTATCTTCGGTTTGATGAGGCAGTAAGAGATTACATTTTTGTCAAAAGCAAAGATGATGCCTATGTATATAGAAAATTTAGTGGGTACTTGGTGACTTTTCTAGTCTTGTATGTCGATGACATACTGCTCATCAAAAATGACATCCCAAGTCTTCAATCTGTGAAGACATGGTTGGGAAAATGTTTTGAGATGGAGAACTTAGGGGAGACCGCCTATATCCTAGGTGTGAGGTGAAAGGAAACCTAGTTAACAAGCGACTAAAACAAACTTGCATCGGAAAAACTAGGAATCTCAAGAATCGCTTATGCTAAGCATATGCTCAACCTCTTTCTTTGTATACAACAAGTGAATGCTTTACCTATGCCATGATCTGAGAGGCGGCTTGGAAAGAAAAAGGGGCGAGTGCCTCTTCTCCAAAGAAATTGCACACAAGATGAAGTTGACTTCCTCCCTTTGCGTCCCTTGTGCTAGCAAAGATATCAAGGAGTCCTGATCGTCCCTTGCAAGGAAGATGTGTGTCTTTTTCAGAGTTTTGGATGGAGACGATCTACTCAAAAAGGAAGAAGAAAAAAACCGTCCTCACTTCAATGTGTGGAGAGATGAAGGAGAGGTGTATTCGGCCACCAAAGTAGTGTAACCGAAAATACAACTATCTCCATAACTCCCACCATCGAAACCTCCATCTTAAATTGAACCATGCGTTCACAAATGAACCGGTTCAAACATCACTTGGTCCAAACTCAAAATCGAACCAACCTTGGCTAAAATCTCTTTGAACCGAATGGCTCAAGATCTAACCACACACATCACATTGAACCCTTGATCAATACGATCAAGAATCAATCCCCGATCAAAGCTTACCGATCACATGCCCTAATCAATCAAACATGATTAGACTAGATCTCACTTCCAATTAGAGTTTAAATTCCTTTAAATTGAACTAGAATAATTCCAGTCCACACGATCTGACATAAGTAAGTCATATCATCAAATTGTGCGACCCTAAGGGTTTCCTTCAATGTCGGTAACGATAACTTACGTTATCACGATCAGAGAGAGGTATCTAGCAACACATCACTGTCTCCCAATATGAAGGAAAGAGTCTTGCAAGACTACTCCCAAAATACAGCACAAGTGCGAATCTAATTCACTCGGCATACATGCTTCCCTTTGCCACTGGTTGTTCCCGTTGGACAAGCGTGTCATGCCTGCGATTCCAACATGATGAAAATGGTTAGATCAGATGAACATAGTCGTATGGTTATGGCCATACACATTCTCAACCATTTCATCCAAGGGCCCCTTAGAACATCTCACTCCAACCAGGATAGGCAATCCTATGTCTATCACAAGTGCCCTAACATGACTCATGCCCACTATCCAAGGTAATCCTTAATCATTATCTTTCAAATGACATTGAACTATCTCAAGACAATGCCAATCATCACTTAGAAACACAAGTGATCTCAAGTCAGAGGGAATATACCACTTGCTTGCATACAAGGATTATTCACATTGTGACAAACAATTGAATATCCAAAGAAGGGTCAGTCCAGTACATCCAATGCACCTATGTGTCTAATCTTATTCCACGCTCGAAGCATCCCACAAGATTAGAACACATATTAGTCTCAATTATATCAAGGTTGTCTCATGTTCACCGAGATATCTCGACTAAGGACAATACTAAATGTCAGCTAAGCTGAACATCATTTGAGACATTAATCAGAAGTATACATACCGCAGCAGATAATGTAACAATTTGAATAACAACAATCGCCTTTATAAACACATTGTTTATACATGATACTGAAAATAACCCAAAGCCTCAAACATTGGCCTTAAGGGTATACCCTAACAATCTCCCACTTGCACTTAATCTAATGGTTGAGGTATCTCACACCCATATTATTACAGTGCTTCTCATGCTTCTGTTGCGCCAGAGGCTTTGTAAGCGGGTCAGCTAGATTGTCATCTGTATGAACCTTGCAGAGCTTGATGTCTCTGCGATTAATGATCTCACGGATCAGGTGAAACCTTCTCTGTATGTGCTTGGACTTCTGGTGTGACCGAGGTTCCTTCGCTTGTGCAATCGCTCCAGTGTTATCACAGAAGATAACCAATGGATCTGCACTCGAAGGAACGACACCAAGTTCCTGAACGAATTTACAAATCCAAACTGCCTCCTTTGATGCCTCCGAGGCTGCAACATACTCAGCTTCTGTTGTGGAATCAGCAACGATTGATTGTTTGAAACTCTTCCACACCACTGCTCCTCCATTCAAGCTAAAAACATAGCCTGATTGCGATCGGAAATTGTCTTGGTCAGACTGGAACAAAGCATCAGTATATCCTTCAATACTGAGCTCTTCCTGACCTCCATAAATCAAGAACATATTTTTGGTTCTGCGAAGATATTTCAAAATGTTCTTGACTGCAATCCAGTGTGCCTTCCCTGGATTACCTTGGAACCGACTGGTGACGCTTAACCCGTAGGCGACATCTGGGTGAGTACACAACATCGCATACATGATAGATCCAATAGCCGAAGCATAAGGCGTATTGTCCATCTCATCTTTCTCAGACTGTGTTTGAGGACACTGGCTCTTTGAAAGATTCAGACCATGTCTGACTGGAAGATAA
>JANTFE010001917.1:46706-76147 GCA_027562315.1 Costus pulverulentus
GGTAAAGCTTTCACTTGTTGTATACGAAGAAAGAGGTTGAACATATGCTTAGCATAAGCGATTCTTGAGATTCCTAGTTTTTCCGATGCAAGTTTGTTTTAGTCGCTTGTTAACTAGGTTTCCTTTCAATATCCACCATAAGGTGTATCCACTATAGGTGCAGCATATCCACCATAGGTGCAGTCCATCCACCATAGGTGCAGCATATCCACTATAGATCCACCATAGGGTATAGCATATCCACCATAGAGTGTATCTACCATAGGTGCAGCATATCCACCATAGGTTGTATCTACCATAGGTGCAGCATATCCACCTTAGTGGCCATCCATAATCTAGGTTGCATATCCACAATATGAGCCATCCACGATCTGGACTACTTAATCCACGATGTAAGCTAGTCACAATCTGGGCTGCTTCATCCACGTTGGCATGATCTGAGTTGTCCTTCACATGGATATGATCTGAGTCATCCTCTACATGGTTATAAACTGAGCCATCCTCCACATAGGCATAAACTAAGTCATCCTTTACATAGGATGAGCTGAGTCATCCTCCACATAGGTGGGAAACTCGTCCAACAGTAATTTTGTTCCTCTATGTAATAATATATTAGCTCTTCCGGAGCCTTCAATTATTTTTGTACTACTAGATATAGTATTAACATTAGCTTCTTGCATTGTTAAATGAGATAAGTATTTTTTATCCTTGAGAATTGTGTGAGTTATTGCACTATCAACGAGACAAATATCTTCATTATTAATGTTGGTGCCAACCAAAGAAATATTCATTCTTCATTGAAAAACAAAAGTCTATATAGTTAGAAAAATGCTACTAGAGAAAAAAAATATATTTTAAAAGATAACAAAACTTATTATTTTATTAAATAAAAAAAGAAAACATATTTAAGATTAGACATCAATATATAAGAAATTATTTTTGAACACTATAATCTCCAATTAAATAAATTTTTTTTCTTCTAGATCAGTAAAGAAATCAGCAACATCTAGATAAGTAATATGCATATGGTCATAATCAGAACTACCATTTTTACAAGCAAAATTTATCTCTGTCTTTTTCTCTTTATTTTTCAATAATTCTTAGTAAAGATTAATGAGATGTTTTGGTGTACGGCAAGTACATGACCAATGACGTTTGCCACCACAATGATAGCATATATTTTCAATATGTTTGTTATTCTTCAAACCCTTTTCTTTATCATTATTTTAATTATTTTTTCACTTTTGGTGAAAAACAATGTTCTTAAAATGTTTACCACAACCATATCCATATCCACGACTATGACCACGACCACGACCACGATCATTAGCACGACCATAACCACGACCACAAGTTTGCCTAAAAGAATGTTAGTTGTTTGTTGCTACATTCACTTTTAGGAATGGAGCAATGCTAGTCAGACGAGACTCATAATTTTTCATCAAAAACTCATTATTTTGTTTAGCCACAAGAAGGCAAGAAATCAATTCAGAATATTTCTTAAAACCTTTTTTTTTTCCATATTGCTACTGCAGGAGCACATTAGATGCATGGAAAGTGGAGAATGTTCTCTAAAATGTCATCATCAATAACCTTTTACTCACAAATTGAAAAGTAATCATAAATATTACATAATTATACTCGCTTACTATTGTAAAATCTTGTAAACATAAATGCATCTAATCATAACGAGCTTTTGGAAGAATTACCATTTTTTGATGGCCATATCTTTCTTTTAAGTCATTCCAAAGAACAAGTAGGTTTTTTACCGTGAGGTACTTAATCTTTCATGGAGATAATGACGAAGAAATATCATAGCTTTGG
Source organism: Costus pulverulentus (assembly GCA_027562315.1). NCBI lineage: Eukaryota > Viridiplantae > Streptophyta > Magnoliopsida > Zingiberales > Costaceae > Costus > Costus pulverulentus. The sequence goes on from JANTFE010001917.1 coordinate 48,531, forward strand.
CTTTATCTTGATTAGATATTTCATTTCCTTCTTTAATAGTATATCTAAGGTCATTTGCATCTAAATGAATTTCTGCATCTAGCACCCAAGATAAATAATTCTTTCTCGTAATGTCAATAACCACAAACTCAAGTTTTGCAAGATTTGATATATTAAATACTTTCATAAAAAATATAAAAATAAGTTAAACAATATTCAATATTATTTTAAAAAGCTAATGATTAATAAATAAATAAAAGTAGATGCATCATGTCATATTTTAAACACAAAATTAAAAGAAAAATACATAAATAAAAATTATACCTGTATAGATTAAAGCCTCGTGGGTGTTAAAAATGAAACAAACCAATAATAAGCAAAGTAAATAATTGAGATAATAAGAAAAAAATTTATTTTATCTTTTTTTTATATTTTAATATAAAAAGGGATGCTTTATTTATAACAATCCAAAAGATTTATAACTTGTCAATAATAATTATATAAGTTTCAAGTTTATAATTAAAGAAAATCGAAAGAGGATGAACGGAGATCTACACTAATATTATTCATAAGTTTTTAATTTGCTTTAATTTTTTTATTTATGATAACGATTCTGTCTTCTGGAATATTCCAACGGGGTTTTCCACTTCTCATCAAGCATCCGCGCCCTTAATGGACTTTCAGTTAGCTTCCATCTTACGTCCGCCTCTTGGTTTCCCTTATCGTCCTCTGCGGCGACGATGGTGTTCTACGCCCTCTTTTTCACAGCCGAGCTCGAGAACCTCACCAATCTCCAGCTGCGAGGAGGCTGCGACGATCCCAATTACGCATACTACTTCAAGGTCTCCGCGCCTCTTCTGCTCGATTGACCCCCTTAGCTGCGACGCTCTTTGGTTTTTGATCGGATTCCAGATTTTATTTCTTTTTGTTTCTCTAGGTAAAGTGCGAGAACTGCGGGGAAATTAGCCAGAAAGAGACGTGCGTCTTGTTGTCTGAATCAGTTTCGCTTCCTACCGGCCGGGGCACTGCAAATCTCGTGCAGAAGGTTTGTTGTTCTCATCTTTATAGCTGAACATTTGTTTTAATGTTTGTAGAAGGTTTACGGATTCGTTCAGTGTGATTCTTGTGTTTTTTTTTTCTTATCTCACCATCTGAACTGCTTCGTGTTGTTTGGATGTTCGATTGCTAGACAATAGCGGAACGGATCGGACAGTTTGTAAAATTGGTCGAGTCATGTGCACCATCCATAATAATGATAGTTCCAAGTGAAAAAGAAGTTGCTAATGTGCATGGAATAGGTCTGCTAATCCATTCATTATGAAGTGGAATTTCCTGGTGGAATCAAGGGTAACAAATGTGGGATTACCAGTATTCTGTAATCATACTCAATGATTGTTCCTAGCTAGTTCACTTATTGATCCGATGATGTGGATAAAATTTTAGTCAGTCAAGTGTTTGAACCCGTATCTGACTTGGCTCACTTGAGTTTATTTTGTCTACACAAAAAGGCACAGAGGATTTTAGGTCTCCTCTTTTTGATGTTTAAGTTAGGTTATGGGAGAGGCATCAAACTTTATATGATAATATGAAAGAGCGCTAGAGTTTTCCCTTCCCTTGTTTCAGAGATATTTGTACCTTTGGGGTTGTGCATGTAAGTTACTTATTTGGACTATGTCGTTTCAAGCATTGTGGAACCAATAAGATAACTCGTAGATTTAGTAATGAATGCTAGCATTTGATTCAGTTGCGGTTCATTATAATATTTGTTACAATTGTTGTAGGCAACAAAGGCTATGTCAATGTGCACTTTTTTTCTTGAGTGAGAAATGAAGACTTACTATAGCCTTACATTGTGTAGGCTATGATGAGAGCATAGTTATTATGATAGGATGTTATCTTTGGTGAATCTTGTGTGATTTGAGTTATGTGACATTCTAAACCATCTAATAGAGTGATATCGTCCAAGTCATTTAATGCCCATGTGATCCACGGGGAAGAGAACAATAATAAGACTCATTCACTTGGGCAAGTTTTGAGTAAGCTGATAACATATGGAAGTTGCTAGTTATTTGAGATTGGCGTCTTGGTTAGTTAAGTATGTGATTAACTTGAGTGGGCCTTGAATTTATTTTGATTTGTCATGCTTTGTGTACCAAGCTGAATTTGTGTGGGAAACTTTGTCCAAGAAGGTAATTAGGGAAAGGGATTGCCGCTGCCAACTTTATAAGAAAACCAAGATACTTTTTCTTGCTCATGGAGTTATCATCTTAGAATCAACTGCGCATGGAAGAAAAAGCTTGTAGCGATTGTGCAAAAGATGGAGATTGAGTTCGTTATGAAGTTTTTAACAGTAGTTCAAGCTTAGGTGGTGGAAGCCTATTGATAAGCCTAATAGAAATGGAAAAGACTGTTGTTTGAGAAGACTTGTATGGCCTAGGAGGTGTGTACCATGACGGAGATTGATGAAGCTAAAAGTTAATAGCCAACATGTTACTTAGCCGCGTAGAGCATTTGTGACAAGGTAACAATTGAGGACTCAACCTACCACAAGGGAAGCACTTCGAATTCTAGTGCTAGATATGTTGGAATCATGCTTTATGTAATGATCTATTCTTGAAGGTTTTAACAAATCACTTGTTCCCCATGATTGATATGAATACCAATTGGATCTTTTGGGGATGGTTTATCACCTAAGCCTTTACCAAAAGACCCCTATGAGGAAATAAACTTTGTCAAGGCATTAGAATATCTTGTCTAAAGATATTTCTTGCTCATTTGTACATTCTTCTTTTTAAGTCATTATAGTTGGTACACCCAAATGATATGTTGTGATACTCCTCTTCCTATAAAATGAACTTCTTTCAACATTTTGGATAAGTTTTGACTCTGTTGGTTTGAGTTTTATGTTAAATATAGTATTATTGATTCAAATGGAGCTTCAAGCAAGGAGTTTGCACTCCCTTAGATAGCCTTTATGGTTTGAGCGAAGTAATAGCATCTTGTGTGAGGGTTTTATATTCCTTTATATAGCATTTCTTGAGTTTGGAGATTGTTTGAATTAGTTCCAATTGATTTCTATGCTTTAGGTTGTAATCTACAAACCAAGAGACCAAGGCACATAGCTAACATTGTGATAGAACCTCAGCCGTCACTGGTGAGAAATCATGCAAAGCATGCCCTAGGAAGACAATAACAAAATACTTAAGACTTCCTAATTCTAACTCTAGGCCCTTATTTATAAAACTTTCCTACTTAGCGAACCGGGTATGACATACCAACCCGGATCCGCTTTATTAATAACCTATTAATGATATTGAGTCCGTAACAATTGCCCCCCTCTCTAACTAGCCTTATTCTCAAGGCTTCCTCAGGATCCCAAGTTACTCAATCTTTTCCCTTCATATTTTCATCTTCGGATAGTAATATCAATCGGAATTGTCTGTTCTCGCATCAGTGCATTGGATGATACGGTTGATCACAATGAAAGCATAATTATTTTTCTATTTTATTGACATATTCCTAGTGGGATATAGCTCGACTCCTCCTAGCACGGTCATAAGTGTTTGAAGATGTATGTTGACTTCCTACCTTTTTGTTGCCATTATGAGATGACCCACCTCCTCTCCCCTCAGCATGTAGTGTAGTGCTAGAGTTAACACTAATACTTCTCCTTGGCTGTGGACACTATAAGTTGAAGCAACTCTGGAAGGTGAATCTGATAAAGCTGGATTAGAAAGAAGGCTTCCTCCCCAAGAGTAATTGCCATTACTCGATTTGCTTTTGCACACTACCCCTTAAGCCCCTATTTGCCCTTTTAATGTTGATCCCCCTATCAGCTCCCTCTCAATGACTCGAGCAAGTGTCATGACTCGTATAACATTAGTGGGTAAAAAAGCTCGCACTTTTTCTCTAATATTGTTGTTTAAACCTTTCAAAAATAAACCCACATATTGTTCTTTAGAAAGATCAGGTATCTATGAGACTATCACCTCAAAAACCCCTATATGCTCTGTCATTGTCAGAAGACCTTGCTCAAGGGTCGCTAGACGCTCATATGCAGAAGTGGCTGGAAACTCACTATGACGCTGTATCATTTCTTCCTTTAACCTTTTCCATATAAGATCGAAAATTCTTTTTTTCATCCATCGAAATCAGTGTCCTGCCGAGCCTTCCATGCTCATAAAAGCCATTGGAACCTTATATTCATTAGTCGTCTTCTGTATATCAAAGTATTGCTCTGCCGTGCAATTCATCCTACTAGATCAGTCCCATCAAATCTTGGAAGCTCTATGCGCCTATGGATCTATCGTATGTCCGCTCCTGAAGTCATCCCCTGACTGGGTCACCTCCCAAGTGTACTCCACTATCCTGTCTGTCTTCATCAATAATTTCTATTCTGTTAGGCCTCATGCTTGACTTTGGTGGAGACTAATGCTCACCGATAGAAATCAATAATAGAACAGGACCTCCGTTCGACGCTGCCTGTTGTCTCAGCAGCGAAAGATGGGAACGAAGGGGCTGCCGCCACCGATGACGAACAGGATGCCCTTCTCGCGTTACCGAAAATAGTCTCCTACGCCAAAGAACAAACACGCCTCCACCCGTGTTTGTCGCTTGGTTCCACGCGAGGATGCCTAGAAAGGGTGTCACCGCCAAGAAGAAGGAGATGTCGCCGGAAGGAAGATGCTACTGCGAGAAGATGTTGCCACGCCGTGTGGTCGATGCCGCCGGTGCCAAGCAAATCTTTGGAGATGATGGCCGCGATGATTTCGAGCGGAAGATGCTGTTGATGTCATTAATCGCGAAGACTCACACCGTTCCCCTAATTGTTGCACGTCTCAGACCTTCACAATGGTTGTTCTACGTTCACCTCTTCCCTAGGGTTTTTTTGTTGGCCTGATCAACGATAATAGATTCGCCGATTAGATCTACTATCGACAACAGAATTTCTTCCGCCTTTATCCGTCGCCAAACCACCGGTTCTCGAGCGATCAATTCGGCAGGTCAGACCAATTGATAGAACTTCAGCCATCACTGGCGAGAAATCGTGCAAAGCACGCCCTAGGAAGACAATAACAAAATACTTGGACTCTCTAAATCTAACCCTAGACCCTTATTTATAGAACTTCCCTACTTAGCGAACTGGGTATATCAACCCGGATTTGCTTTTTTAATAACCTACTAATGATATTGGGCCCGTAACACATTGATTGATTGATTATGAACTAAGTTGTTTCACTTAGCATACAATTATTGTTAAATATGCTTGTGACTTAAGTTTTATAACTAGCACATAGCTATCTTTGATTTGCACTCTATATTTGCACCCATAAGTTGGACTTACGGGAATAACTTTCGACAATTGCTAGGAAGAAATTAGACCATGTTGCTTATGTTAGGCACATAATTAATAATTATTGTAAGGTGATCTAGGCTATGTCACTCATAAGTCCGTGTACTCAGGCGCATAACCATGTAAAATCAAGGGGGGGGGGGGGGGGGGGGGGGGGGGGGGGGTGATCTTAATTGTATTGCCCATGAGTTTTTGGGCTTGAGCGCATAGCTCTTAATTTATCATGCAAGGTATTTAGGCCATGCCATCCATGCGTCTTAAGTGTGTAGCTATTGATAATTGTGAAAGGCAATCTAGCTTGTATCACCAAAAGTATATGGGCTTCGGTGTGTAGTCATTAATAATTATCATAAATGATTGAGGCTATGTCACCCATATGTCTATAGATTTGAGCATATAGTCATCGACAAACACAAAGATGAGGATATTGAAAAGCTTTGCCCTTACAAAAAGTATTGCCTTAGCTGGTGATGTTCAATTACAAGGATTTTCATGACCTACCAAGTTTTGTAGTTTGCAAGTTTTAGTTTAAGGACCTTGATCTTGTTAAGGTCCTTCCCAGCTGCATTTACCTTTCCTAACTAACTTGGCTCAATAATTGTAGTTAAATGAAGGGCTAAGTTTCTTAGGTTGAACGATCAAAGGAGGACTAAGCTGTCATGATATTGAATGATTGTTCTTTAGTAGATTGCCATCCTTAGTAAGAATGTTTCACTAGTCTCTTCAACATTTAGTCCATGTGGGCCTCAAGTTTGCTATCCAAGTTGTTGGTAGTCCATGTGGGTCTCAAACATATGTTAGCTTAAAAGGAATTTCTCCTGGTAGTCTTCTCACCAACCTTCTCCTTGAGTGCATTTAATGGAAACTTATTTGTGACTTATGTTAGAGCTTTTGCTTGATGATGAGCTGCAAATGTTACTTGATGTTGTATGCCCAATCTTGAGAAATAGTCTTCTCAAACTTCCTATCAGTGAATTATGTGCCATTATGAGGGATAACAACTTTGGGAAACCCAAACTAATATATATGGGTTCTGATGCTGTTTAGGTTTTAGCCTTTCCTTGGTTGGTAGAATACTCCACCTAGAATGCTCCACCTCAACTAGGGTGTCCTTCCTCCTAAAGCAATTGGCAATAAGGTTATTAGGAACACAATTTGGATCTATAAATTGTACAATTCTATCATCAAAATTAGGCCGAGTGACTTGAAATTTGTATGTGAACTTAATGGACATAGGCCTTGTAGAATTTTTGATCCTATCACTAGGATCTTTAAGATATATGATCTATTCTGATGTATAAAATAGGTGATTAAGTGTCAAAACCTTAACTTGTTAACTTGCAAAATGTTAACCTTAACTTTAAGTTATTTAAATAATTAAAATAATAATAATATATTTTTTTAAATTGCCTGCCTTGCATATGTCACTTGGCCAACAATATTTAACATAATCAGTTACTCAACTTTGACTTTGCTAATGCCTCTATTGGTATTCTTGAAAGTACATTTTATCTCATAGTTGAAGTCACCGTAGTACAAACATGTTGCTACTATTCTACTTACTTTTTTGTTTTTTAACATTTGTCTGACTTAATTTTTATTGAAGACAAACAAAATATACTTTGAAGTACATGATAGGATCTTTTAATTCTACAATTTGATCCCACGGAGCATTCACTATTTTTAATAGAAAATCAAACTTGGTCGAGAAAGGACCTTACAAGTCAAGGCCGTGTTACTGGAAGGACCAAGTGATGTTAAGTAGTGGAGAGGCGTATAGTTGATGCTTTGGGTTTTGTTTTGAAACATGGAGATCAGTTGCACTTGCGCACATAGTTCATATGATACCACTTTAAGGTTGGCTAGAAGAATCCTTGTGGAGAATTCTATAAGAAATATTTTGCCTTTGATATTTGCACAAACTTTTATGTCTCATTTATGACCTTTTTTGACTTGCTAAGTCAAAGATAACGTAGATATGACATTGAAATACAATGCTTGTACAATGTTAAATAGAAAGGAAAAAAGTCTTATTCCAATGTTGATACATGAATCTATGTGAGCCTAATTTCCCATATGGAACTTAAGGCTTAGCTTACTAGGTTAATTTTATACATGATATATAAGACTCTCCAAACGTTGAGGCTTAGATATTAGTAATGCCTAGCGTATTAATAAGTACTGAGAAAATATTTATTCCAAGAAGCTTGGTGAAGAAGTTCGCTAGTTATGTTATACCTTGATAAATTCATTTCGAGATGTAACATCTGTATTGCTATCATAAGTTTGAATAAATAAAACATGTCTATCTATAACATAAGACCATTAAGTTTATAATAATTTTTCTTCAAGAGTTCACAGTAAACCTTTTACACCAGTAAAAGTTTATATAAATATATCAATAGTTTCACTTATATGTTTTAACATCAATCTAGAAGCTCAATTAAAATATCCTCTTGTCCTTGACTTGATTCCCTTAGTCCCAATCAATATTTGTAATATCAATAAATCTCAGTAATAGTTCTCCATAAGTCTCTTCCTAGAGAAAGAGTAGTCCTTTAAAACTAAAGGAGGGAAGATACCAAAAGGTATTCAAAAATTGATACATAAAATATGGAGCATAATAAAGCTAATATATCAACAGCAAGATGAAGCTGGAGTAAAAGTATGTGCATCAATTGCTGTCCCTGTAACAATAACTAAGCATTGTGATTGAAGCTGTAAGTGGACTAAGGTTTTCAACGGAGGCCAGTTTTTCTAGTTTAGACCGGTCTGACATTGGTCTAAAACAGATCATGTGGCGGAGCAGTTTGTGAATGTGGAAGTTGGTGGATAGATTGGAAGCGAGTGGAGTAAAGCTCCAGGCAGGCAAGCAAAGCTCAATGGGCAGAGTGAAGCTTAGCAGGCTGGTAGCTTGGCGGGCAAGATGAAGGTCTGGCAAGTGGCTAGAGGAGGCAGGGCGAAGCTCCAAGTCTAAGCGAATGGAGCAAAGGTGGGTGGAGCCAAAATGATGCAGTAGATGAGCAGAGTTGAGTGGAGTTCACACTCCAAATAGCCGGTGCATCTAGACCGGTCTTACCAAAATTGAGTGGAACTATAAACTAGAAATTGGTTTAACTAGTTAACTGGACAAGATTGAGAATTGCACCGTAAACTATTTATAACTAGGTCAAGATATAAGAATTATAAAGTAGAGTATTAAAACTTATACTAAAACTAAATATCTAAAATTGAATATCAGAACTAGATATCAACATTGGAAACTATATAACATAAATTAACTATAAACCATATCTGTAACTATAACTGTAATATGATATGAATTAGGAATTGAGCATGATATATAAGATAATAAGTGCTAAATATAGCAACTATAAAGATACAAGACTATATGTACATGGATATGACCACACTAATATAATATACTAATATAATATGTAGGACTATCATCCTAAACTTTGGCACCATGGAATCATCGCCCGAATATAGAGCAGTGAACCACACACTCTATGTGGTGATCACATGCACTATTGTATGTCATAAGTCTCAAATGCATGCTATAATAATCTAGGTCTCGTACCATCCATTACATGGGTAACCAATTCTAATTCTCTTAGGAATTAACCATATGTGCTTCAATCAAGTATCATGTAAGGTATGACAATTACTATAATGTATATATTTATCATGCAGGTCACAAATGCATTAAACATATGATTGGAATAAACTATAAACACATAAGTGGACGCCAATCTTAATAAATTGTATGCACATATAAAAGTGTTAAACCGGTAGACTATATACCCATCAAAAGGATGCCAAATTGATAAACTGTAAACACATTTAAGAGTGCCAAAATTTATACATTGTACACATCAGATGCCAAATTAATAAACTATAAATATAGGTCCTGTAAACTGGAAGAAAATTTATAGAAAGCTATAGAAGCTGGTTTGTGGTCTTATCTTTTAAGATGTTCTTTACTTTAATTTTAAGTGTCTAATCATCAATTGGGTCAAACAAGTAGAGCAATTAATCTGCATAGTATGTTTAAATGTAAACACGATCAATTTGAGGCCAAGCCCAAATCTAGATAGAACTTGATCTGAACATCAAGGAGTTCTCCTGAATCAGAACAAAAACACAAAAATACACTGCACTAGCTAAGATCACACTAAACCGGCCAGATTACACTAATGTATGAATATAAAATTTGAAAGTAGATTAATTGGAACAGTTTATGCTTTTGTTCTGTTTATATCAAGCTAAAATTATGATCCCCTCATTTCTTACATTTATCAGCTTTCTCAATTTAACTATCCCATTATGATATCTTGTAGTGTAAGCTTTGTGGAAGAGATGGAACAATCTTGATGGTCCCTGGACATGGTGAACCATTGACTCTTGAACGTAGTCATGCTGGGACGACATCGAGGCTGATGGTCTTTGACTGTAGGGGCTTTGAACCTGTTGACTTTTCTTTTGGAAATGGATGGAAAGCCGAATCTGTGAGTTAACCATGGTCATTATTCTACTGCAAAATTTGTTTTCAAGAAATCCTAATTTCACCAATTATGTGATCAATGGTTTCTTTGTTTGCTTCTTCATCATGTTTTTGCTTTGTAGCTTTGAAATGGGCATTTGATGGGTTCTAGCTAATGTAAATTCATTAGCAGTCTTGGTGGGACAATTCATGCAGGTTCAGATAGCTGAAAATATTTCTAGCATCTTAACGTGTAAAATGAACCATTATATTTCTAACAATTTATTGATTCACAATAGGGCAATCTTGTAAGTTTCTGGTAGATTTTATTACAACTCTTATTAAATGGATTATCAATTGTTCTGCAAATTTATATTTTTCTTCTTAACACAGTCACTTTGATTATTATCTCTTACCATTTGTATTTTATAATTTGCAAAGGTCACTAGTTGAATATAGTCTAGTGTAGTTTTACATTTGGTACATGTTCCTATGGACTCTAGAAAGTATCCAACTTATAATTGATTATACGTACACATGGAAATAGATTGTTAGTCCAAATAATGTTGTCGCTTGGTTCCTATTTGTGTTGAGAAGTCATTTGCAAATTCTTTGTCAAACTTGTATTTAACTTGTTATTCTTTAGAGAAAACAGTAGTGCAAAATCCCATATAACTGAACTGTCGCCTCGTATATGCACAGTGACTCACTTCTTTCTCTTGAAATGAATTCTTGTTGATTCTAAACCACAGTATACAGCATTGTTGGCCATCCTGGAGATCTTCTGGGAAAAATATCAATATAGCTTTAAACCATTTTTGAGATGACTGCATTATTAAAAGGTGGATTTGTCCTGCTCCTTATTCCTAGCTTCATCACTGCTCTCTAATATTGAATGACAAAAATATTAAATGGCTTCATTTTCAGCAAACTGATGAAATGTTTTGACATGCTTTCAAGTAGGAAAAAAAATAGACAGGAAAAAAAAACACAGGAACTGCTTAACATTGTGACTGGCCATGTAAGCATAATATTTTTATTCTCTTTTTCCGTCATTGGATATGTTCTTTTTGTCTTTGTTTCAATTGATATGTTTTGGTATTTCTATAGGAATAAGTTAGCTGCAAGATTGCTAGCCATCTTTTGATTGATATTTCGCTAGTTCTTATGCATGTCAAAAGAAACTCATTCCATAGTGAGATTACTTTAGCAAAGGCCCCTTCTAGTCATTTCCTTGAAATTGCTTGGTTCATGATTTTGACTAGTGGTTGGCACAGTGGTTGGTGCCAGTAAGTTAGTCTTTGGACTAGTGTTTTCAAAATCGGTCTGAAACCGACCAGTACGACCCGTTTGTGTTTGTACTGGTCTAGTGGAGGACCGGTCGACGGAGCATGGACGACGGGCGGAAGCTGCAGCAAGTATGCTGGTACCGTACTGGTACTACACCAGTCCACGCTGCCGTTGCTGCTGCCTGCTGCCGTCGGTACGCCAATACTGTACTGGTACTACATCGGTCCGGTGGCTCACTGGACCGGCTTATTAAACCTTGCGTTGGACATAACTAGCATGCATTGATACATTGATTATACCAATACATAATACAGTTTGTCCAACTAAATTAATATTGGATTGAGTTTTTAGACTAAATTTCTTCTTAGTATGGCCAGTCCAACTTAGTTCATATCAGACTAAGTTTTTTGGCTAAATTTCTTCTTCATTTGATCCTATTGTTCCAATAAACCTAAAGAACAAAGTTGACCAATTTTAAAGGGTTCGAGTTTAAATAAATTGAAATTTTAGTTATATATAATGAATAGCATAACTTTTAGATGTAGTTGGTCGAATAATTTACAACCTTAGATGAAATTCATGGCTTGTGATTTCTTACCTTAGCAAGAAGGCTTAATTGGCTTTGATTTCGAACTTTGCCCATCCTTCTAATTTGATCTCACATGTCATAAAACTCTAAAAAAAAATAAAAATCATTACTCTAATATATTTGATTAAAATTCGAAAGAAATTAATCATAAATTGTTGTTGAATGTATTTTTATTCTCCTTAAAAAGAAATCAAATCAGTTAGCTAGTTGGCTTGTTGGCTATATAATCACGGAAATTCATAAGCTACATGAGCAATTTGGAGACTGGAGGGAGACTTTGCTACAACGTGAATTGTAGCTTTGACTAAGTGAATTAAGATATGGGAATGCATGATAGCAACTGGAATTCAATGGAGCGAAAGGTAGAGTTATTGGTTGAAATTGTAATTCTTGACCAAATTAAATGTGACGAGTTGCCAAAAGGCTAATAATAACCACTAAACAAAAAGTCAGTTGAATATCAGAACCCACTAAACAAAAATCTTTAAAATTATAACGCGAATTTGAAACACTTATTATATTTCAATACCAATTCAATATAACTATTTTTGACCCTACAATTGTAATGTGATATTTTTACCTTTCTAAATGAATCTTTTGGTAGTTTTTGAACTAGCCCTACTTCAATTTCTCCCACATAGTCTTAAACCTGAAAATGATTAAATTAATCAACATTATGATATGTACATAAATTAAAACTAAAAATACAAAAAAATTAATTATAAAATATTACTATGCTAATAAGCGCTTATCTGCTAAAGCCACCTGGTGGGAGTTTCTACTACAAGAAGATATGATGATTATTTGAATGTATTATTGGTTGTATGCAACTTAAGTGTATTTCATAGTTTTGGAGTGCCCACACTTACAAGTCTTCTCAATATATATGATACTAGTATATTAAAGTTTACATGCTTATTAAATTCGAATGAGTGATGCTCTCATATGGGTTAAATACTAACTAGCACTAGGACAAACATCGGTTATGTGATTGACTATAAATACATATTTAAAGCTCCTGAACTGTTCTATTCTCTAACTCTAATGGTAGAGAAGAACTCCTGGTTGTAGATTCATTATGATATTGAATTGAAACATCCCTTACTCCTAGAATATCACTTATCTATTATAATATATATAAAAAAATTATTATACTCATCATGATAGGACTTGCCTATGCATCACACATAAGTGATGTCAAAGTCCTTACATTGATCTTTATGCTTTTTATCCATGTGTGGCATTCCTTTACTTTAGAACAAGATGCTACATGACGATATGGTATAGGCAACTGAATTCTAGGTTTGATTTTTAGTTATTGGAGATTATGACATGATAATATATTTCACGACAGGAGGAATTTAGTTGAAGAATAATTATTTTAAAATTGCCTGACTAATAAGTATGATGCGTTCAAGTCTTCTTATTTGCTTGTGAGGGCAAGGCTCTAAGGTTTTCGATATTAGTTAAGCTTGATTTAGTAGCTTTTTAACTGAACCTAAATAAGCTACTAATGTCATGACATTCACTACTAGAGCTACATGGTTTCAATGTATTTATGCATACTCAAGGTTTAAGATACTAATCCATATCATTAAATCAAGGTTGTTCCACAAACTGAAGTAGATTCCTCTATACTTTTGGTACTGCTGCCACTTATACTACTAGCCTCAAATTGTGGTTGTTCTACAAACTACATAGACATTGATTGAGGGTTCATTGTACTGAGCCCTTGAAGATTGAATAGCAGCCTCTATCTCAATATCCTCCGTAGCTTCATCTCCATGCCCTTAGTATAAACTAAATGTTATAGGGCCCACTACGTGTTGATTGTTTTCCTTATCCTCCTCAATGATGCATTACTTTTTAATACAAAATGATTTGAGATTCTTTTGTATTGCTTTGTGAATATAGGTAGGTACCTTTTTGCATTTGAAAACATTGGGTATCCGATTATAAGGTTTTGCTTAATGATGGTTGCACCTCCACTTTTGAAGTGGATGCATTGCCAATAATGATTTTCTAGCATTTTTCGTGTATGATGCCAAGCTAAATCGACATTTTGGCTTTTAGGAGCCATGTAATGCTAATAAAAAATATTTTGAGAAAAATATTTTAAGAAAATAATGATTGAAGTGAGAAGTGTGTGGTTTCTTTTGTTTTTTCCAATTCTAGTGCCGGCGTATGATAAAGTTATTTCGAATTTTTTACTCATGTTTCGACTGATTATTTTTATTTTTGTTTGTTTTACTATCATGGTGTTTGGCTGCACTATGAGTTTTGGTTTTTCTCCAATCATGGTGCTAGTTTCACAATTTTGATTTTATTTTATTTCCAATCTAGGTACTGACTGCACCTTGATTTTTATTTTTTTTCCAATCATGGTGCTAGAAGCACCATTTTGATTTGATTTTTATTTTTTTCCAATTAGGGTGCTAGCTGTACCATGAATTATAGTTTTTTCCAATCATGGTGCTAGCTGCAACATTTTGATTTTATTTTATTTCCAATCAAGGTGTCTGATTTTTTTTTCAATCATGGTGCTAGATGCACTATTTTTTTTTTATGCGTACTGTACCAGTAGAATCTATAGCTTTACCGACTAATTCAATTTGTCTATGGTCAGTACTAGTTGATACCAACCAGTTTTCAAGTGTTTCATATGTAAGCTCAATTTTCCACTCAGTCTGTATTTTGGTCCATGCTCAAACTGATTTTTGAATCCTTGTGCATACTTGCACTTTGAGTATAGACCAATTTTAAATGCCTTAATGCATAAACCGGTTCTTCCTCTTGTTCATGTATCGATCCATGTTTGGATCAGTTTTTTAATCCTAGTGCATACTTGTATTTTGGCTTATTGTATGAATTGCTGATATTGGTCATATGCACTTTTATTATTGCCCTAAAAATATGTCATTCAACTAACCATGTAGAAGCTGATTGAACATCTTTCTCAAAGGCAAAGAAACCTTGAAGTCTAATGGTCACCTTTGTCTCTTTGCTTAGGTATTGACCATAGGTGGTGGACTTTAGATTGTGTTTGTCGAAGTCTTCATACTTCTTTGCTACATGTTGCTTTTAAATGTAAAAGGATTTTAGATCGTTGCTGATTACTTGGCAAATCTTTTGGGATACTTTTGGACATTCTAAGACGTTTTGAAAATTGCCAACAAGATTTTATTTAATCCGAGTGATGGCTCTACTTTATATATATTAATTTCAATGGATACGTTGTTAATGGTGGCAATTCTCTAATAATTTTCATGCATGATGTTATAAAATAGTAACATTGTTTCTTTTTGATGCCATAGAATATTGATTAAGGAATTAAATGAGTGAAAAAAAAATGAGAGATTTTTAAGAATTTGATAGAGATAAGAGTGTTGGTGTTTGTGCCCTAAAGACTAATTTTATGGTCTAGTTGAACTATGTTTACACATTATATTTTATATAATGAGGTATTATTGTTATTATGTTCTTGCTATGCCTGTTTATCGTATGGGGTTGCATAATGATGCCTTCTGGCTCTACCCATTCTTGATGTTTTGTTCTCAATCGAGAACCTCGAGAACCTGGATAGGGGATAACTATGCTCATGTGAGACTAATATGTCTCTGGTTAATGTGAGACACTAATGCGGGTACATTGCATTAGGTAGATGTATTGGACTTACATGCTATAATGGTTGACTTGGATGTCACAAGTTAGCTTTTAAGTGACAAAGGATGTTTTAATCCTTAGACATGAGGTCATTAATACCTCTGTATAATGAGTAGTGTACTTTGATTCAGTCAAGGAGCTAATCTGAATATCAGTGGGCAAAAGAATTATATTGTATAAAAGGCTTTGCCACTTATTAGAGGATGCCAATTTGGAATACACTTCTTATGTCTTGGGTAAAAGTGATATATGTCATATTGCTTGTGATGATCTTTCTAATAGTTATTATTACTAATGTCATATGGACCCTATAGGGTCACCAATGGCAAGATTCTTAGTTGGCATTGTTGGTATTGATGGGCAAGAATTGATACCATATGTATAAACCAAGTAAAAGTTGGTAGCAACCTATGCCAACATGGAACACACGACTAGTATGCCTATGGTCCATGTACTAGAGCAATAGAGTCAGCTATATTACAAATGTGCTTTTTAAAGCCATGTCTAGTTTGGAATCGCAAAGGTATACAATTGCCATCTATTAAAGTGAGAGACTATATAGCTTTGCTATATCATCTTATATTTTCAAGAAATAAACAATCATTTGAGCTTTGAAATTTGATGATATCAACTTCTCTTGTACCTAGAATTTTGGAGTTTCTTCTTATGTGTTTATTCCCTTCGTGTTTAGTTTTAGGACAACATATTTTTGGAGTATGAATTTCTGAACTTCACTAATGATGGTAATCATATCCTCTAGAGTGGTGGTACAACCTTTCAGATCGATTTTTCTGAAGGTGACTTTGCGGATTATGATGAGAAGGGGGAATGCCCAGTTGGTATAAGCAATCTCCAAGCATCTTTTCGGGTGGTAAGCTTAAAATGAATGTAAATGCATGTATCCTAGGTTAATCATCTATATATTATAATTCCTATTAGTTCGTGGTTAAGCAGAAGTACGGGTAATGTTTTACTATGCTTAGGCAATTCATTTGATAATTTTTCAGGTAAAGAGGCAAGTGCGTGGAGGCAAGACGACCTTTGTTTGACTGTTATCATCAATAAATGCAAGATCCTCAAAGTAGGCATCTTTTGCTTCCAGCCATGATTGCGCTGCTGACTTTTCTCATCAATTTGGTGTTCTTTTCCTCGTATATGCTGTTTTGATTTTTGTTTTATTGGGTCCTCGTATTAATCGGACTACTGTCTTTTATACAAATGCATGTGCAGTTGAAAGACCTATTTTCACTAGGAGTTCACTTGAGTCTGGTTGCTAAGGAACCGATTGATTGATATTGCATGGCCATTACATCATGCGATTAATAGCACTCTATGCACTATATTATCTGTTAGGCCCAAAATTTGGGCCCGATTTTGACCAGTCAAAGGGGCATTGACTAGGTCAAAATCAGCCCAAAATTGATTTTAGGGCTTACGCCTATTCGATGCGTCGACGGCGCCGCTGCTGGTGACATCAGCGTGTGCAGGCGAGCTCTGTCGTGTGGCAGGAATTGACGAGCGGCGACGTCGGCTGCGTGGCGTGCTGCGGTTGGCAGCGACGGGCGGTGGAGCGCCCCCCTTTCCGGAAGCACGGGTGGGCGTGCAGAGGGGGAGGAGAGGAGAGCTTCGCTTCGAGGGGAGCGATAGCGAACGGAGAAGGCAAGGAAGATGGGCGGAGTTCGTTCAACAGCGGACGACGCGCCTTTGGGACAGAGCAGTTTCGTCAGGCGACACGAACTCAGCACCGGTCGGGTAGCGAGATAGCGTCGGGACGTGGGCTTCGTGGAGACATACGTTCAGCTTTAGGAGATGCGGCTCGATTGACAACTCGTCGGTGACGATGACGGGGAGCAGACCGGCGGGCTCCCAGCGTGGGATGCCGACAGGTGGGATCCTCGGGCGAGCAGCGGGCTTTGGACGCGGCTCCAGGCGAGGGGTGATACCAAGCACGTGGAGCGGACACGCCGACGTCCGCCTCCCTGCGTCACCCCTCTTCCCCTCTTGTCTTCGGCCATGTCCGATGAGCTCCGGCGAGTTCCGGAGGAGTACACCGAACTCCATCATCCCCGGCGAGGGCTGACGACTCCGGTGAGTCCAGGGAGGTCCGGCGACCTCCTTCTCCCTCTTGGTTCCGGCGATCAGCGGTGATTGCCTGGGCAACCTCCCTCTCTTTTGGGTTCCGGCGATCGGCGGCGATTGTCTGATGACCTCCGGTCGACTTCGGCAGCGAAGTCCGGCAAGCTCTAATGGGTCAGAGTGTCGTGAGGTCTACTCCCTCCGCTCCGGCGATCAGCGGTGATCGTTGGCGGACTCCGACGACCGGTGGTGTGGTGTGGGCGGTTCGGCGTCGATGAGTCCAACCTGTTTCCCTCTACGACTCGGTGTAGTCGTATCAACTGCTCGGACAGACTCCGGTGATCGGTGGCAATTTCTGACGAACTTCGTCCGACGACCGGTGGTGTGTGGCGGGCAGTTCGGCGTCGAGGAGTTCAAATCAGTTTTGCCAGATGGTCCGTTGTGTAGTGGTGGAGCCGGTGGGTTCGAGTCCTGCCGAGAGGTATTCTTCTCCTCCCGGCTCCTTAATTTCAGTCATTTACCTTTCTGCTGTTTATTCAGCTTTCCGGCATCGCCATGCTTTTCGGTGATGCCTTGTTCTGTTGTTGTGGTTTGTGCACGTTTCGCGTTCGACCTCGGGTTTAGGCGCGTGCGGTCCCTCACTTCTCCGTAGGAATGTCAACGGGTCGGGTACCCGCACTTTTTGGCCAAACTTGAACCCGACCCGACCGAAACCCAAACCCGGCTAAACCCGAGTCGGGTATTTAAACGGGTACCCGCGGGTACCCGTTTAAATTAAATATTTATTTTTTAAATAGTTTTTTAAATTATTTTTATAAAATATAATTATAAAATAATATTAATAATAATAAATATATTTATTAAAAATGATTTTATTATATAAATATAAAATTTTATTTTTTATTATATATAATCGGGTATCGGGTACCTGCGGGTACCCATGGGGGTAAACCCGAACCCGACCCAATTAGCTAATCGGGTACCCGAACCCGCCATAAACGGGTCGGGTCGGGTACCCATTGACATCCCTACTTCTCCGGCGTTCTCCCCTACTCGTCCGAGCGAGGCGGCTTCTCCCCTCTTATCGGCGTGTGCGACCCCGTCGCTTTGGTGCTTGTTTGTGTGTTGTGTTGTGATTGGTGTTTTGTTGCCTGCGTGCGATTGGCTCTGTTCTGACACCCTGCGTGGTGTCTTTTGTTCGCGCATGTGCGCCACCGTCTGCGTACGGTGTTGGCTGTTTGTTGGGTTAGGCTGAGACGTGAGTGGTCACGTCTGCCAGTCGCGCCCTGTGCAGGACAATTTTTCTCCCGGATTCCTGTTGGCTCTGCTTATTTTAAAGAAAAATTTTAGCACTAATTCTGGGCGTGACAGAGTGGTATCAGAGCCTAGGTTCTGTACGTTCCAAGTTTTACTTGTAGTTGTAGCAGTACTCTACAAGGCAAGTGGACCATTCAGCGAACATGGGGGCACACCAGCAGCAAGCACTACTTTGGAGGACACAGTTGGAGATTCTGGTAGAGCACCAGACAACAGGACTGCAGGGATGCACGATGTTAGTGCTCCTCCTGATGTGTGCAGCTTTGGCCGAGGGTGGCCATGTGACCGTCGTGCGATGGCGCGTTCACGAGCCAGCACCCTTTTCAGGGGTTTGCTGTGCTGAGGAAGTTGAGAACTTCCTATGGGATTTGGAATTGTGTTTCCAGACTACTGAGGTTCCTGCTGAGGAGCAGACACATACTTATATCGCATATCTCTCCGGAGATGAGAAGCTGTGGTGCTGACTTAAGCCGCACACAGTCTTTTTAGGGTTCGATTCGACCCTTAAGCTCTCTTGAGGAGAGCTCAACTGAATGAGGTCAAGGATTCATTTCTACTCAAGGCACTTGTCGTGGGTTGCGCGAGGCACCCTAAAGCGACTAAGGCATACCGGGTCATACAGGTCTATATCCAGCAGTATGCCTAGGTGATGCTAGAACACGGGGTTTCCATTGTCAGCAACACCCTAGCGGTAGGGTTTTGCCATAGAGAGACAAGGGTTCACAACTCTCCTTGTGAATGAGAGGTCTCTCGATAGTGAAGGGTTTGTTGGAAGAGTTCTCCGATGAGTTATTCTCGGAACTTCCCAAACACCTTCCCCCCTCCCCAAGGAGAAGGATTATCACAAGATTGAGCTTGTGGCGGGATCTACTCCTACATCTAAGGTTTCATTACGTATTTCTCCAATGGAGTTGACCAAGCTTCGTTAGCAATTGAGTGGATTGCTAGAAGCTGGGTTCATTCGGCCTACGGTATCGCCTTATTGAGCTCCGGTTCTCTTCCAAAAGAAGAAGGACTGGTCGCTAATGTTCTAGGTTGGCTATCGAACCTTGAATAAGATAACAGTGAGGGACTGTTATCTTATACTGCTTATTCCTGATTTGGGAGATCAATTAGGGAAAGCATTAGTTTTCTTAAGACTAGACTTGAGAGCAGGTTAATTTGCAAATTCGTTTCGCCGAGGGCAACGAATAAGAAAACCATATGGATAACCCGATATGAGTCATGAAGTTCAAAGTGATGCCCTTTGGACTACTAAAGCCCCTTCTATGTTTTGTCATCTAATGAACAAGTGTTGGCCCCTTGTCTTAGATAACTACATAGTTGATTATATAGACGATATCATGGTTCTCTCCTCAAGCGTTGAGGAACACCTAAGCCATCTAAGGCTGGTGTTGAGGGAAAAATCAACTCTATTTGGAGTTGAGAAATTCTTATTTGTGGTGGATGAGATTTCTTTCTTTGGTCTTGGGATGGACTACGGACAAGTGCACATAGACAAGGTAAAGGTCCAAGCCATTGCGGAATAGTGCGCCCCCTCAAATTAAACCGAGTATGGAGTTTTCTCAGTGTGGTGAATTTCTATCGAAGGTTCATCAAAGGCTATTCAAGAAAAGCCTTACCCTCTGTGATCTGCTGAAACGGAATTCGAAATGGGAATGGTTTGATCGGTATCAGTTGGTCTTCCGATAGTGAAGGTCCGTATTGCCTCTGAACCGATCCTGAAGTTACCCGACTTCAGTATGCCTTTCGAGTTTCACACCGATGCTTCGGACCAAGCTATCAGTGGCGTAAGTCATAGTGTGGACAACCCTTAGCTTTTGGGACTTGAAAGCTAACAGGGCTGAGCGAAGGGAAAAGGTAGTAGGAGTTCACTATCTCCGGACGCGGAGAACCTTCTCGGGGTTATGAAGTCCGACAACATAACACCACATAAAAGAAGTTGTTGGCAAAATAAACACGTTGACCGAAATTCTTGGGTGAATTCCAGTTCCAGAGGGAACATAAATCGGGTAAAGGCAACGTGTTTCCTTATGAGCTCAATAGACTAAATGTCATTGTGTGTTGTACCCTCTCCCGAGTGGACGGGGATCTACTAAGCAGAATAAAGGCAGCCTCAGCTTTTGATAGGGAGGATCAAAAGCTAAGTTCAGCAGGTTATGTCGGACATGATCCGACACTACTATCTGGGTCCAGATGACATTGTCGTGGCCAGAGGCGATAAGTCATTAGTCCCATCGATGGGCGAACTGCACCGGAAGCTACTGAGGGAACTCCATGATAGAATTTGGGCAAGGCATCCAAGACAAAGGGGGAAAATTGTCCTGTTAGCACCATTGTGCTATTAGCCCAATACGTGCGCAAACATGGGGATGTAGGGCCACACTTACCAAAATTGCCAGGAAGGTAAGATCGATCGGAGACTAGAGGCAGGGTTGTTACAACCACTACTTGTTCCCGAGATGTCCTGGACAAGGGTGTCCAAGGACTTTATTGGTGGGTTTCCTAAGTTTGACGGGAAAAGCTCAGTGCCGGTAGTCGTGGATAGATTCTCCATGGAGGGAGTCATTATCCCATCACTTGAGTAGTGTACAACAAGAGTTGTTGTAGACCTATTCTTCCAAGAAATGGTGAAAGATTTTGGCTCGACACTTTTTGAACTGTGTTGTTCAATAAATATGTGTCTAAGGTAAGTTTCTCCATAGCCGATCATCCTTTGGCGGATGGGCAAACTGAGCTGGTAAATACTCTTGTGGAAGAATTCCCCCATCACTTAGTGATCACCAGTCAGGGTGACTGGGTGAAGTGGATCGATGTGGTATGGAATGCCTACGACCTGCAAAGGTCATCATCCAGAAGTCCCATCTCATTTGAACTTCAAGCTAGTGTTAGGGAGTCAGCCCCTAAACCTCCGTTGATATGGTGCAAAGGGATTCCAAGAGGAAGTGCCCTGCGACTCAACGGAAAACTCGGGAACGAATCGGTTCACTCCGAGAGGCTAGAGATAGCTTGGAGTTGGCTGCACAACGGATGTAAAGGTATG
Source organism: Costus pulverulentus (assembly GCA_027562315.1). NCBI lineage: Eukaryota > Viridiplantae > Streptophyta > Magnoliopsida > Zingiberales > Costaceae > Costus > Costus pulverulentus. The sequence goes on from JANTFE010001917.1 coordinate 70,324, forward strand.
CATACCGTTGTTGTTGGAACGAAGAATTAGTCGTGGGCGACTTAATTCTTCTCCGACTTACCTCGCAAACCTCGGTGAGGGAGGCTCATCGAGGTCATATATGAGGATGAGACGGTCCATTTGAGATCTTGAGTCGAGTGGGCTCAGTAGCATACCAATTGAAACTCTAATGGAGAATGTAGATGTACCCTACATTCCATGTGAACTTGAGGAAGTTTCACAAGGATCCGGACGATCCTTCTCGGTCATTGTCTTACCAAGCCACACTGATGGTTCGAACGGATTCGACCGAAGAATTGGTGACATTTTAGTTCACCGGTATTGGGCAAAGTAAGAGGAACCAACGTACGGAGTTTCTCATCCAATGGGATGAATCCCCTATAGAGGAAGCAACCAGGCACAAGGCTTCCAAACTATAGCAGCTCGAGGATGAGCTACCTTGAGTCGCCAAGGACGGCGACCACCTCAGGCAGGGGAGGATGTTAGAACAAAAAATTGGGCCTGATTTTGACCAGTCAAAGGGGCGTTGACTAGGTCAAAATCGACCCAAAATTGATTTTAGGGTTTACGCCCATTCGATGCGTCGACGGCGCCGCTGCTGGTGACGTCAGCGGGTGCAGGCGAGCTTTGTCGTGTGGCAGGCATCGACGGGCAGCGACGTCGGCTGGCGAGGCGTCGGCTGCGTGCCGCATTGTGGCTGGCGGCGACGGGCGGTGGAGCACCCCCTTTCTGGAAGCACGAGTGGGCGTCCAGAGGGGGAGGAGAGGAGAGCTTCGCTTCGAGGGGAGCTACAGCGAACGAAGAAGGTGAGGAAGACGGGCGGAGTTCGTTCGGCGGCGGACGACGCGCCATAGGGAGGGAGCAGTTTCGTCAGGCGATGCGAACTTAGTGCCGGTCGGGTATCGAGGTAGCGTTGGGACAACGAGCTTTGTGGAGACATACGTTCGGCTTTAGGAGATGCGGCTTGATTGGCGACTCGTCAGTGACGACGACGGGGAGCAGACCGGCGGGCTCCCAACGTGGGATGTCGGCGGCTAGGATCCTCGGGCGAGCAGCGGGCTTTGGACGCGACTCCAGGCGAGGGGGCGGTAACAAGCGCGTGGAGCGGATGCACGGACGTCCGCCTCCCTGCGTCACCCCTCTTCCCCTCTTGTCTTCGGCCATGTCCGGTGAGCTCCGGCTAGTTCCGGAGGAGTATGCCGAACTCCATCATCCCCGGCGAGGGCTGACGACTCCGGCGAGTCTAGGGAGGTCCGGCGACCTGCTTCTCCCTCTTGGTTCTGGCGATCAGCGGTGATCGCCCGGGCAACCTCCCTCTCTTTTGTGTTCCGGCGATCGGCGGCGATCGTCCGGTGACCTCCGGCCGACTTCGGCGGCGAAGTCTGACAAGCTCTATTGAGTCAGAGCGTCGTGAGGTCTACTCCCTCCGCTCTGGCGATCAGTGGTGATCGTCGGCGGACTCCGACGACCAGTGGTGTGGTGTGGGTGGTTCGGCATCGATGAGTCCAACCCATTTCCCTCTATGACTCGGTGTAGTCGTATCAACTACTCGGACAGACTCCGGTGATCGATTGCGATTTCCGACGAACTTCATGAAACGACCGGTAGTGTGTGGCGGGCAGTTCGGCGTCGAGGAGTTCAAATCAGTTTTGCCAGATGGTCCATTGTACAGTGGTGGAGCCGGTGGGTTCGAGTCCTGCCGGGAGGTATTCTTCTCCTCCCGGCTCCTTAATTTTAGTCATTTACCTTTCTGCTGTTTATTCAGCTTTCTGGCGTCGCCATGTTTTTCGGTGACGCCTTGTTCTATTGTTGTGGTTTGTGCGTGTTTCATGTTCGACCCCGCGTTTAGGCGCGTGCGGTCCCTCACTTCTCCGGCGTTCTCCCCTGCTCGTCCGAGCGAGGCGGCTTCTCCCCTCTTCTCGGCGTGTGCGACCCCGTCGCTTTGGTGCTTGTTTGTGTGTTGTGTTGTGATTGGTGTTTTGTTACCTGTGTGCGATTGGCTCTGTTCTGACACCCTGCGTGGTATCTTTTCTTCGTGCATGTGTGCCACTGTCTACGTACGATGTTGGCTATTTGTTGGGTTAGGCTAAGACGTGAGTCGTCACGTCTGCCGGTCGTGCCCTGTGCTATTTCGTCCCCTGTGCGGGGTAGTTTTTCTCCCGGAGTCCTGCGTGACTCTGCTTATTTTAAAGAAAAAATTTAGCACTAATTCTGGGCGTGACATTATCATAGGTATACAATATTTTTGTTCAGTGTGATTAGATTTTCCACTCGTAGCTCTATCTATATTCACATTGGACTGCAAGTCATGCACATTAATTGTATGGGTTCCTCCACGCTACATCTCCAGAATAGGTAGCGGGTTTTGTTTTATTCTAGTTATTGGGATTGCGAAACCATTAATTAGTACCGGAATTCCTTAGTGTCAGACTAGGGATCATTGGGCCAAACCAGGCCCAAGCCCACCACTAAACCCAGCCCAAGAGAATTAGGTTCGAAGCCAGCAAGGGAAAAATAGCCCTGTCAACATTCAATGTTGACCGTAGCTCGCCATCTTCAGCCGCAATGGACGCGAACAAGGCTTCAAACGCTGAACGTTGCCAGCGTCGTATTCCTCGGCGCCTTTCTCAGACACGGCAGCTGGCGAGGGCTGCGGTGGGACGAGGTCTTCACCGACGAACTCGGATGCGGCTAGGCGGAGTCCTCGGACGCGGCGGACGCCCTAATCGGGAGGAAGCAAGAGGCGGGCAACACCTATATAAAGCCGTCGAGAAGAGTGAGCAATCGACATCAGGATCCAGCACTCAATCAGCGGAGTCGGCGAGCTTTGGGTAACTTCGGTAAGGAGTTCCGTTGCTAGGGGGCGACGGTGTTCTGAGCGGTTGTAACCGTCGACCGGTGGGTCGATGGTCAGGGAGGGGAAGAGGGAGTCCGGCGACCAGGGGGTCGACGGCGAGATCAGGGAGTGTTGTAGTTTCTAATCAGCGAATAAACAGCTATTTCTCTCCACCAATCTTCTTCCCCTATTCTGGTATTTCTGTGTGGCAACAGAGTTTCCGGCGGCAGGCGGCTGCCGGACGACGGCAGGACGCCGAGGAGGAGGCGGCGGCCTTCCTCTTGCTATCATATCCGGCGTTTTCCCCTTTCCAGCGACAGCGAACGACGCTCGCAGTGAGCGTCCACGAAGAAGACGAACGCTACGAGGCGTTCGATTGGACGCTGCGGATGACGATTTTGACCGGGTCAAAATCGGAGTCTGATTTCGTGAGATTTCGCACAGCGGAGGTGATTTTGTGGCTGACATCAGCAGTGGTGGAAACACGAGCGGCGTGCGGTGATTTTCGAGCGGCGTGGTTAATTTTGACTTTGGTCAAAATTGGAAGAGGTAATCTGATTTAGGGTTCCGATTCCTTTCAGTTTTCTGAATTAGGGTTTTCCGATTGATTTTCCGATTTGGGAAGAATTTTGGATGGCAGTTAGGGTTTTCAATTTGGGGATAAAAATTATACGGGGAAATTAGGGTTTTCTATTCGGGGCGATTTTGTACCGAAAACCCTAGGGTCTCACGCCCGGTCTAGTGTTCTAACGGACCACTGTTAGGCCGGGGTGTGACAATTGGTATTAGAGCCAGACTATGGGCCCATAACCCACAGATATTGGAGAACACAACACAGCTGCTTCACCCACTAATGTGAAGATCTGTTGGAAGTTCCAGAAGATCACCCATACAACCAGAGGGGTATCGGAGGACGTGTGGCCCAAGCAGGAGAAAGGTAAAACCAAGGTGACGGCTAAACCTGAAGAGATGGTGAAGCAGGGTGATCGCATAGCATAGATCGAGCAGGTGCTCGGTTTGACAGGTGATCGGGATACTGCAGTTGTTCCACAGATGGAGATCTTACAGCGCACGGTGGAGCGACAGAGGTTGCAGATTGAGACTCTACAACAAACTTTGGAGAGTCTGATCGACTTGACAAAGTAGATGGCGAGGATGCGAGAGGAGATGCAGATTGAGATCGTCATCCTGCGCTTGGCCTTGACACAGGTATCACGATCTGCAACGATGGTGGAGCAGGAAGCTCCCAAGCCGAAAGTGCGCATCCTAGAGCCAATGACGTTCAGGGGGGCTCGATCGTCCAGAGAGGTAGAAAATTTTATTTGGGATATAGAACAATTATTTTCTGCAAACCATGTTCCAGCAGGAGAGCGAGTGCAGGTGTGCATCGCCTATCCCACAGGCGACGCAAAGCTTTGGTGGAGGACCAAAGTCAGTTCACGTCGGGGGCTTCTAGTTGGCCTTGGGAGACCTTCCGTGAGGAACTGCGGCGGCAATTTCTTCCCGGAAACACGGTGGTTCAAGCACGTGGTAAAGTGGATCAGCTAAAGCATACCGGGTCGATCCAGGAGTATGTCAGGGCATTCTCTGCCCTCATGTTGGAGCTACCAGATATGGTGGAGGGAGACATGAGGTACTTTTTCTTTCGAAATCTTCAACCATTGGCAAAGACGGAGGTCCGGCGACACTCACCACCAGATTGGAGGGTGGCTGCGGTGGTAGCTGAGTCCTTGGTGGATAATCATAATTCCATATCAGCACCACCAAAGAAATCTAGGTCACCACCGAAGCACGGCTCCCCGCCAAGGACTAGAGTTCCAGAGAGGGGTAGACCCTTTCCCCGGCAGGACAGAGGTTCACCAGGACAATGAGAGCCACATGGTCCTACGGGAAGGACGAATGCGGATTCGAAGCCGCAGGGTTGCTTCTTGTGCGGCAGTCCTCACTAGATGAGGGAGTGCTCCACAAGGCAGAAAATCATGGCTATCATGACATAAGAGTCAGCTGAGGAAGCTGAAATCAACACTGAAGAGGTGAGAGTCAGGGTGCTACAGGTAACTCCAGACACTGCCACGGGGGCGCAACAATGTCGGATCGGGTACATTAGGGCGATGGTTGCAAGAGATCCTCCCGCGATGGGGGGAGAATTGTCAAGCCCAGGGAACATTGGGCCAAACCAGGCCCAAGCCCATAGCTAAAACCAGCCCAAGAGAATAAGGTTCGAAGCTAGCAAGGGAAAATAGCCCGGTGAATGTTCAATGTTGACCGCAGCTCGCCATCTTCAGCCACGACAGATGTGGACATGACTTCAGACGCCAACCGAGGAACTTCGCCAGCGTTGTATTCCTCGGCGCCTTGCTCAGACGCTGCAGCTGGCGAGGGCTGCGGCGGGACGAGGTCTTCACCGATGAACTCGGATGCGGCTGGGCAGAGTCCTCGGGCGCGGCGAACGCCCTAATGGGAGGAAGCAAGAGGCGGGCAGCGCCTCTATAAAGCCATCGAGAAAACTGAGCAATCGGCATCGGGATCTAGCACTCAATCAATGGAGTCGGCGAGTTTTGGGTAACTTCGGTGAGGATTTCCGTTGCCAGGGGGCGACGATGTTCTGAGCGATTGTAACCGTCGACCAGTGGGTCGACGGCGAGGGAGGGGAAGAGGGAGTCCAGCGACCAAGGGGTCGACGGCGAGATCAGGGAGTGTTGTAGCTTCTAATCAGCAAATAAACACCTATTTCTCTCCATCGATCTTCTTCCCCTGTTCTGGTATTTTTGTGTGGTAATAGAGTTTCTAGTGGCAGGCGGCTGTCGGACGACGGCGGGACGCCGAACGACGCTCGCAGCAAGCGTCCGCGAAGAAGACGAATGTCATGACGCGTTCGATTGGTGTAACATCCCTCAGAACACCCCACACGCATACAAGTAAAAATACGGGGTTTTAAAAATTTTTTTACTCTTCCATTAAAACACAAGAAGAAAGCGGCATCGAAGG
>JANTFE010001917.1:76247-90206 GCA_027562315.1 Costus pulverulentus
TCCACGCTCGAAGCATCCCACAAGATTAGAACACATATTAGTCTCAATTATATCAAGGCTGTCTCATGTTCACCGAGATATCTCGACTAAGGACAATACTAAATGTCAGCTAAGCTGAATATCATTTGAGACATTAATCAGAAGTATACATACCGCAGCAGATAATGTAACAATCTGAATAACAACAATCGCCTTTATAAACACATTGTTTATACATGATACTGAAAATAACGCAAAGCCTCAAACATTGGCCTTAAGGGCATACCCTAACAGATATGACTGCACATATCATGGATATACCTATGGTGGATATGCTGCACATATCGTGGATATACCTCTATGGTGGATATGGCTGCACATATCATGGATATTATACACATATCGTGGATGGACACTAATGTGGATAGGCTGCACTTATTGTGGATATAGATAATGTGGATTGCTGCACACTTATCGTGGATACAGATAACGTGGATTGCTGCACACTTATCGTGGATACAGATAATGTGGATTGCTGCACACTTATCATGGATACAGATAATATGGATTGCTGCACACTTATCGTGGATACAGATTCCGTGGATTGTTGCACACTTGTCGTGGATGGATAAGTGTAACCTTGACACGTGTTGTTGTCATTAGGTTTTATTGGGTAAATGGGTGCATGCCGCCACAGAGCAGAGTAGAGAGCCGTATGGTGAAATCCACTTGACGTGAAGAAAAAGATAGAGAGGAGAAAGTTTAGGGACAAGCTGTGAACTTAGGGCAGCTTGTGTATATTGGCTGCATGCAAGAAGTTCACCATTGGATTAGGCTGAAAATTTAGCATAAGATTCATGACTTAGTGCTGTACAATCTGAACAGTCGGATCATCAAACTAAGGTCTCTACCTCTCGCGGTTACCCCAGAACCGAAACTAATTATCTTGGTGATACCTGGACTTTGTCTTCTCTCTTGTATCTGCTATCAACTTCGTGTTGATGTCATTCTGAGATCCAAGTTTATTCTTGATGATGTTGTTATGCTTCTAGATATTCTAGGAATAGTTGTAGACCCATAAATTGATTTTGTGAAAGATTTGAGGGAATTTTGGTCCCATGATTTTTCCTCTTCAAGTTGGAGAGATTTTCCATGTAAAAATCCCTGGTGTTTCTTGTCTAGTGTTTTATTTTCACTGCTATTTCTGAGTTTTATTGCCGGTAGTCATTTGGTCTTAAATCTAGCAACAAGGAGTTTTACGCCTTCTCTCCCAACAAGTGGTATCAGAGCTAATGTGATACTAATAAGTGGTATCAGAGCTGAGGTGATACCACTTTGGTGGTATCAGAGCCTAGGTTGCTCCCAACAATTACACATTGATAATGCATTCATTATATTCTACAAAGTCTCAAAGAAATTTATTAAGCTTTAAAGATATCTACCGAAATGGATGTCATATCGAAATAATAAATGAAGAGAATATTGAATTACTTTATATCACGATATTTATATCAGATAAAAAATATATATTCAAAAAATTACCTATATTTTTTTCCTTCAGATTGTACTACACTTATATTAAAATAATTAAAATACATAATATTGTAGACCATATCTATTGTAGATCATAACAAATTCATTATTTAGCATGATTGGTTGGTCATCCCGGGTCTATTATGATATAAAAAATAATTAAAAATTCATGTGGACACCTATTGAAGAGCCAGGAGATTCTTCAATCCAATAATTTCTCATGTGCTACTTGTTCTCAAGGAAAGTTGATAATTCGGACATCACCAGTCAAAGTTAGGACTGAATCTGAATCTCTTGCATTTTTAGAACGTATATAAGGTGATATTTGTGGACCAATACACCCACCATGTGGACCATTTAGATATTCTATCGTTTTACCAGGCATTTACGAGATTGCTTGCATAAATAATTTAACTGAAAGCTCATATTCCTAATTATCCAATTAATAAAATATGCCTTGATAATACTAGTGAATTTACATCTCAAGCTTTTAACGAATATTGTATGTCTATTAGAATTGATATTGAACATCCTGTAGCACATGTTCATACACAAAATGGACTTGCAGAATCATTCATTAAGTGCTTATAATTGATTGCAAGACCATTGCTTATGAGATTAAAGCTTTCAAATTCTACTTGGGGACATGCAATCTTGTATGTTGCAGTATTGATTCGCATAAGGCTAATAAGCTATCATAAGTTCTTGATGACACGAAAATTCATAGTATATTTTATGTCATTTAATAGATCTTTTTATGTCATATTCATGCTCTTTTGCTTATTTTTATGCCTTATTTATCAAATATTATGGAATCTACACCTTTTATAGTTTTTGATCATTTTCAGGTAAAAAGGCACTATTTTAAGGCATGTTCAAGCAAATTCAGATGCATAGATGAATCCCCATCATCAAGAGAAGATTACATGTCAATTTTCACGAAGATTGAAGCCATAAACCAAATTACGGCAAGGCCGTAATTAATATTATGGTACCGTGGTTTCACTGAACCTACAGAACAAACCACGACACTACCGTAATTTCAGAGCACTACTGTAATTTGGGGTGAATTTCGTACAAAAAGATTTGCAGATATTACGGCATGGCCTTAAACAATATTATGGACCATAATTTCGAGAGATTTTTAACCCGAAAGATTTGCAGAAATTATGGCACTGCCGTAATGCATATTACGGGCTATAATTTTGGTCAATTTCTATACAGAAGAACTCTGCGGTTATTACGGCACTGTCGTAACCAATTACACGACCGTAATTATAACCTGGACGGCTGATTTTCCCGGACTTATTGAAGCCCGATTCTTGCGCGGGTGATTGCGGACGATCTAGACCATCAATTGGAGATCTATAAAAAGGGAAAGACTCGTCAGATCGAAAAGAGGAGACACACATTAAAAGCCCCAATTTTGATAAACGTTCGAGAGAGAAACCACAATCTTCACTGTCACCCTAGGTTTCATTGCCGGGAAGCGTACAGTGCATCTCCGACCATGAAATTTGAAGGGAAGTTGCGCCTAGAGGAGGAGAACATACCCCAGAAGTTTCAGAGCGAAAGGAAATCAATTGGAGGAGAAATCAACAAAAGAGGCATCGCCGCTACTGTTCATCACACGAAATTATGACTGTAATTTTCATTACAGCCGTACTGTTAGTAGATTTTCTCTTTCTCTTTGATTTCTGACCCTTTGAAACTATAGTTTATTGTATTTCTTCAACTATGCTAGCTTAAACTCTTTTTGGGACATGGGGGTGTAATCCCCTTAACTTCTTAATGACTAGATGATTTTATTTCGTTAGGATAATTTTACTATAATAATTCTACTTATGTGATGATTGCCTTTAATTCTTTCTAGTTTCATATTATCCGCATGATTTAGAGTTTTTGTGATATGGACTGAAAATTGATTTGCGAAAACTTGGAACCATAAAATTGAGATTTATGAACTTATCGTAAGAAATTAGGTTTGTTCTTATTTTTAGATTTTAGAAGTTTATTGCAATGTTGATAACCTAACCTAGGATTGAGTTATTGAAATAAACATGATGATATTGTAAGAAATTAAGTATCGGATCATTGGAGAACCTTAAGTAGAACATGTGAAAATTAAAGTATGAAAGTATTTAGTTTTCACTTGAGATGATTGACTTAGAATTTGGATGCACGAAAGTGATCTTTGAGTTCTTTGTCAATGATTTACTTTTATTTAACATTGAATAAATCCTATGCGAAAGTGTAGATTGGTTCTTTGTAAATTATCTGCGTGAAAGCGGGATGATTTCTTCATAAAGTAAATTTTATCTTTATCAATAATAAAATTAAACTGACGAGCACTTATTTGGATCTAGTCATAGAAATTAAGGTGGATGAAACCCTAGTCCCAGTTTCTCTCTCTGACTTTTTCGTGTAGTTTCTGATAGTTTGCTTTCATCATTTTCAATTGCCTAGCTAGTGAGAAATCGATTATTCGGTACCTGACAAACGAGGTCACTGTGGTTCGATATCTTAATTATTACTTCGAGTATCCATGCACTTGCGGACACAACAAGTTTTTGGTGCCGTTGCCGAGGACCTTGGTTTTTGTCAATATTGAAGATATTGAAAGTATTGCTAGACTAGGTTTTATTTTTTATTTTCTATTCTTTTCTGCTTATTTTGAGTTATTTGATCTATCTACTTGTGCATGCGTAGGAATCTTAGATCAGGATCTCTAGTTCCTCTAGACCTTGAGATTAACAAAACTCTTAGACTGCGCAGGAAACTCAGATTTGAAGGAAGACAGGAATAAGAAGTAGTGATAGTAGACAGAAGATCACTTAGGGACTATGCATCCCCTAATCCATAGGAGATACACTCTAGCATCGCTAGACCGGTTATTGAGGCTAACAATTTTGAGATCAAGCCTACTTTCTTATCTATGATCCAGCAGAATCAGTTTGGAGGATCTCCACTTCAAGATCCTAATCAACATCTTGCCTTATTTCATGAATTATGTGATACAATTAAGATTAATGGTGTTTCTAATGATGCATTGAAACTAAGATTGTTTCCTTTTTCTCTTAGGGACCAAGCGCGTTCTTGGCTTCAATCTCAACCTACTGGTATCTTCACCACATGGGAACAACTATCAAATGCTTTCTTGATGAAGTACTTTCCACCTAGCAAGACCATCCAGTTAAGAAACTAGATTACAAGCTTTGCACAGCGGGATGGCAAGTCCTTTAGCGAGGCATGTGAGCGTTTTAATAATTTACAACGGAAGTGTCCTCACCATGGCCTTGAAAATTGAGTTTTAATACATACTTTTTACAATGGTTTACTTTATAATACCTGACTGACTGTTGATGCTGCTGCAAGAGGAGCCCTCATGAGTAGAACCATTGAAGATGCTTTCAAGTTGCTGGAGGAGATGGCTTTGAATCACAACCAGTGGACTATAGAGAGAGGAGTGATGTATCGACCTCCTTATCGTAAGAATGAAAGTGATAACTGGCGCACCTTGGCTGAAAAGGTAGATTCTTTGTGCAACAGATTTGATTCTTTTCAAATGCAAACTACTGTATTTTCATCTTCTGTTGTATATGATATTTGTGGTAATAGTGGTCATTATTCTAAAGAGTGTAAAGTCATTGCTAATCATGGTACTGAACAAGTTAATGTTTTAGGGGGATATAATCAAAGTAGAAATAATGACCCTCTACTCTATGGAGGAACCATCCCAATTTATCTTGGAAAAGTAACAATAATGTAGGGGGACAAACTGTGAATAGAGGATATCAACAGAGACAGAGTCAAAATCAAAACCAGCCCCAAAATTCTAGTGTTGAGTCCATGCTTGAAAAGTTTATGGCTAGTCAAAATAATTCATGATAAATTAAAGCAAGGAAATTGAAGATCTTAAAGGATTGGTTAGCCAACTTGCTTCTCAAGTAGGATCTTTGGCTGCTCACAATAAAATTCTAGAGAACCAAATAGCACAACAGGCTAGCACTTCTTATAGACCCTAGGGAAATTGCTTGCTAAACCTGAACCAAACCCTAGGGAGCATTGTAATGCTATCACAACTAGAAGTGGAAAACAATTGGATGAACCAAGGGGTAGATTAGATGATAAGGAGGAAGAGCCCAACATAGAACATAGCAGTGAACCGGGCTTGGAAACACAACCTGCTCATGTGCAGTCCCATGCTAGTTCACCACCTTATAAGGGTGATGAACCTAAAGGTGATGAGCCATGTCAGATTGATGTTTCTAGACCTATTTCACCTGCACCATATAGGCCACTTATACCCTTTCCTCAGAGACTAGTGCAAGCAAAATTAGATAAGCAATTTGGGAAATTTTTTGATATCTTAAAAAATCTTTATATTAATATTCCATTCACTGAAGTTTTATCTCGAATGCCCTCATATGCTAAATTTTTGAAAGAAATTTTATCAAATAAAAGAAAGATAGAGGACTATGGTACTGTGGCTTTAACTGAAGAATATAGCTATTATCTAGAACAAATTGCCACCAAAATTAAAGGATCCAGGTAGTTTCTCTATACCTTGTTCAATTGGGAGTGTGGTTTTTGACCGAGCCTTATGTGATCTTGGTGTTAGTGTAAGCCTAATGCCTTTATCTATTTGCAGGAAATTGGACATGGGAGAGCTTAAACCAACTTCAATATCTTTGCGGCTCATTAATTCATCGGTAAAGTATCTAGTTGGTATTTTATAAAATGTTCTAGTTCAAATAGGTAAGTATTTCATACCAGCAGATTTTGTAGTGTTAGAAATGGAGGAAAGTTCTAAAAACCCAATTATTCTTCGTAGACCATTTTTGGCCACAGCCGAAGTAGTCATTGATGTTAGGAAAGAAAAACTCACGTTTGATATTTGTGAAAATATAATTGAGTTTGATTTAACAGATTCATTGAAAAAAGCATCATATTCAGGATCCTGTTGTAGTATTGATGTAATAGATGATGTTATTAGTGATATGCATAATTTATTTGATGAGCCCTCTAATATTGAGACTAATACTTTTTCTGAGTGTGTGAGTAGAGGATTTCAGGAGAATGCTGATTCAAAAACTGAAAAGAGAAAGAAGAAGAGACAAAGAAGAAAAGGAAAATCAAAATTGCTTAAGAAAGGAAAAAGGTTCTTGGGTAAAGATGGACATTATTTCTTGAATGAGCGTTATGTTGTCAGAGGCAGTGAACAAAACAAAGATAAATCAGAATGGCGACTGAAGGCAGCACCACGATCAAATCCGAGTGCAGAACGGTCAAGCTATTGACCTTTAAATTAGCGCTTCTTGGGAGGCAACCCATGCACTCTTACTTAGCTTAGTTTCTTTTATTTTAGTTTATTTTTAGAGTTAATTTTTCTTCTCTTTTTGCAGGTAAAATCGAGTTTTGGTGTAAATTACAGCACTATCGTAATGAAAATTATGGGTTGCAATTTCGGTCCGTTTTCGACCAGAAAGTTTTGAGGCCATTACGGCAGGGCCGTAAGTATCATTACGTGTCGTATTTTCACTTGGAAATTTTCCCAAGAGTTTTATCGCTTTTACGGCACTACTGTAATACTTTTCACGTGCCATATTTTGTGTTGATTTTCGTTATATATATACATATATATATATATATATATATATATATATATATATATATATATATATATATATATATATATATATATATATATATATATATATATATATATATATATATCTTTTCGATTTTACGGTACTACCGTAACCGATTTCATGGTGCCGTATTTTTTAGCGTTTCCTTTGCCGAGAGTCTGTTCAAAATTTGTGAACATTACGGCAGTACCATAATAATTTTTAGGGTACCATAGTCTCTGCTGATTTTTGACCCGAGAGTTTTGAGCGTTTTACGGCGGTACCGTAACTATTTATATGGTACCATAATTCAAGCAGTTTTTTAACCCAAGAGTTTTGGATGTTTTACGGCAGGGTCGTATAGATGTTACGGCCCGTGTTTTTCGAACTGACCACATTATGGTACTACCGTAATCAAAATTACGGCCGTAATTCTATCGGTCCTACATGATTTACTTTGCCATTTTTAGGGTTTCTGTACCGTGTTTTAGGGTTTTCCCTCATTCTCTTGCACTGACCTCGAGCTTCCGACCTTCCATTGCCTTCAGAGCTCGCCAGCGACCCTTCTCGTCCAACTCCAGCTGCCGATCTGGTATTTTCTTGCCTGATTTCTTCACTATGGTGAGTGTTTGCGAGATTTCCGCCTCTTTCCTTGTTTCCTTCCAATTCTTGGTTGATTTTTGAAATATTTGCTCTCATTTGCTCCTTGGATGATAGGCAACTCTTCCTAATTCATTTCTAGAAAATTTTGACTGATTTTGGAGTGATTTTGAACCTCAAACGAGCTCAATTGGTTGTGTTCTTCAGTTTACTATTACGCCCTCATCCTTTTCTAGTCAAATTTTTGGGTCTAAGCTTGGGTTTAACTGACTCTTATTTTTATGATGCTTGTTAAGTAATTATGTTCATTCCTAAGGAAATTGAAAGTGTGATTTCAATTAGAACTGGATTTTTGTTTGAGGTATTGTGTACAAATTTCAGTTTGCAGCCTATTTCAACACAAGTGGAAATTAGATTCATCAGATGGCACCCAGAGTCAAATCAGTAGTCTCAAAGAAGAAGGGAAAGGCACCAGTTGAATCCTCAACTCCCCTAAATCCCTATGGTATCATTTTTAGGGATGAAATCCAAGAAGCCAAATACAACCATTTGGTAGCCAGGAGAGTTGTCAACACTAAGTATGCAGATCGACGCACATTAGAGGCACTAGGGCTATATCAAGATGTGTTCTGGATGTTCGATCAGATAAGGGCCAAGAAATTCTTTCAAATGACACCGGCCACATATCTTCTTTTAGTTTTGGAATTCTTGGGCAGCATGGATATGGAGTTTGAAGAGTTCACTAACAGACATGCTAATGGGGAAATTACTTTGAGATTAACTAACATTGAAAGGAAGCTTACTTTGGGAGACATCTGGACTATTTTTCACTTATCATCAGGGGGATACACCTAAGTGCTAGTGGGTTTCATAGAAAATATTTTTCTGGAACCAAATCAGTAGTGAAACCCATTTTTCTGCAGTTTTAGCCCGTGCCTCGAAGATTTCCAATCCATGTATTAAATATGTTCATAGAGTGTTGGCTCACACAGTTTTTGGGCGAGGGGATAGTGACGGCATGGTCCGTCAATCTGAGTTATACTTCTTGTGGGGGATGTTACATGGGTTTCCAGTTGATGTGGCTTTCTTTCTAGTCAAGCACATGGATAAGGTTGCTAGGGCAAAGAAGGGGGCGATTGTGATAGGAGGTTTGATCACTCCTATAGCCCTTCATTTGAATGTTGAACCCTATGGAGTTGAGGTGGCTAAACGAAATGCAAGATTGGACATTGAATCTTGCATAGCTATGAAGATGATTGTTAGAGAGGGGGATACATTTTGTTTAGTTCTTGGACCAGGAGCACCAACTTTGCCTTTGCCTCACACTGAGAAAACTAATATCAGAGATCAAGCCAATTGGAAGCTTTCTCTGAGTGATGCCGAGGCTGCCTTCACACCATCCTTGGACTCTGCACCACCACCACCCACTTGGGGTGGAAGAGATGACCCATTCGATATGGGTATGAACTCACCTTCCCACCATGCTGCAGATTCTTCCCATCATGCTGGAGGTTCTTCTCATAGACCTAGTGGAGGATGGCCCAGTGCCCATGACCCAGGGTTTCAAGCCCTCTCTGCTGAGATGTACCATCAGGGTCGTCTCATGGAGAGGATGCTTGATCGGATGGGGAAGATGACTGACTCCATGGATCATATTCACCAGGATGTCGAAGAGCTAGGCAGCTACATGGAGGAGATGAAAAAATTTCCTCTATGACTAATGACACCAAAATTTATAGTAAATTTTATGTCATTTCATAGATCTTTTTGTGTCATATTCATACTACTTTGCTTATTTTTATGCTTTTTTTATCAAATGCTACGGAATCTACACTCTTTTTAGTTTTTGATTATTTTCAGGTAAAAAGGCATGATTTTCAGACATTTGCAAGCAATTCCAGATGCATGAATGAATTCCCACCATCAAGGGAAGATTACATGTCATATTTCATGAAGATTGGAGCTTCAAACCAAATTACGGCACTACCGTAATCAAAATTACGGTACCGTGGTTTCATTGCACCTACAGAACAAACCATGGTACTGCCGTAATTTCTGAATGCTGCCGTATTTTGGGACGATTTTGAACAGAAAGTTTCGCAAGAATTACGGCACCACTGTAACCAATTTTACGGGCCGTAATTTCTGTCAAGAAATCTACGGAAGAAAATACGGCACTACCGTAATGGATTTCACAGTACCGTAATATCAGACGATCTCTATACCGAGAGCTTTTGAAGATATTATGGCACTGCCGTAATGATTATTATGGCCGTAATTCTATTCCTGGCACACGATTCTTCAGGACTATTTGAAGCCTGATTTTTGCGCAATCGATTGCGAACGATCCAGGCCATAAATTGAAGATCTGTAAGAAGCAAAAAAGGAGTTTAGACAGAGGAGAAGAGAGGGAGCCAAAAAGCCCTAATTTTCATCCACTTTCCAGAGAGAAATTGAGTTTTCCACCGCTGCCCTAGGTTTTGCCACCGGGAAGCATACATCACATCTCCAGCCGTGAAATTTAAAGGAAAGCTACGTATAGATGAGGAGAAGATACCCCAGAAGTTTCAGATCAAAAGGAGATCGATTGGAAGAGAAATCAACAAAGAAAATCAAATACTTGCTGAACCTGAATTAAACCCTAGGGAGCACTGTAATGCTATCATCACTAGAAGTGGGAGGCAATTAGAGGAATTGTTGTGTTCGCAAGTGCATGGATACTCAAAGTAATAAATAATATCGATCCCACAGAGACCTTGTTTGTCAAGTACCGAATAATCGATCTCTTACTATCTAGGTAGTCGAAACTATGCAAGTGAATTATCGAAAGCTAACGAAAATACCAGAGAGAGAAACTGGGACTAGGGTTTTTCCACTTTGATTTCTATGACTAGATATGAATAGAAATTCGTTAGTTTAATTTTATTATGATAAAGATACAATTTACTTCATAAAAGGTTTATCTCACTTTCGTGCAGACAATCATGTAGGGACCGATCCTCGCTTTCGCGCAAGATCTATCCCAAGCTGAAAATAAGTAAATCATCTATCAAAGAACTCAAGGATCACTTTCGTGCATCCGAATTCTAAGTGGATAATCTCGAGTGGAATCTCAAGGATCACTTTCGTGCATCCGAGTCTCAACATAAGTTCTACTTAAGGTTCTCCAACGTTCCGATCCTTACTTTCGCACAAGATCTTCACATTTGATAAATTGACTCAATCCTAGATTCATATTATTAAACATGCCAATTATTCTTCTAAAATCAAGAAACAAGAACTAACCTAATTTATTACAGTAAGTTTCTATCATGCAATTCTAGGGTTCCAAGTTCTTAAGCAAGTCACCTTTCGGTCCTTATTGCGAAAACTCTAAAACATTATTAATAACATAAATCTATGAAGGATCAAAGAGCAATTATCACATAAGTAGAATTATCATGATAAAATTATACTTGACGAAGTAATGAAAAGTTTATCTAGTCATTAAGAAATCAAAGGGAATTACTCCCCCATGTCCCACAAAAGGTTTAAGCTAGCATGGAGAAAAGATTACAATAAACCATAGTTTCTAGCGATAAGAAATCAGAAAGAAGGGGAAGAACGAATAACCACACGGCTGTAATGGAAATTACAGCTGTAATGGAAATTACACCTGTAATTTCCTCGCGTGAACAGTGTCGGCGCCGAGTTTCTTCTTGATTTCTCCTCCGATCGAGATCCTTTCACTCTGAAACTTCTGGGATATGTTCTCCTCCTCTAGGTGAAGCTTCCCCTCAAATTTCACGGCCGGCGATGCGTTGTACGCTTCCCGGCGGTGAACCCTAAGGCGGTGGCGTGAAACTTGATTTCTCCTTTGTCAGTGGATGAAAATTAGGGCTTTTGGTGTCTCCCTCCTCGTCTCCTCGAAAGCTCCTTTTTTGCTTCTTACCGCTTTGAATTTCATTGCCTCCATCATCCACAATTGATCCCGCAAAAATCGGACTCAAATTTGACTATGAAAATCGCGCCTCCGCGTTATAATTATGACCGTGTTTTTGGTTATGGCACTACCATAATTTCAGTCGAGTTCTCGGGTGGAAATCTGTCTGGAATTACGGTACCATGAAATACCTTACGGCAGTGCCGTATTTTCCCCAAATCTCTCGGGTGGAAAATCAATCCAAATTACGGGCCGTAAAAAGTCTTACGGTAGTGCCGTATTTTCAGCCAAAGTTTTTGGTCGGAAAGCTCTCCAAATTACGGCCCATAAAAATCTTTACGGTAGTGCTGTAATTTCTGAAAATATTTCTGGATGAAAAATTCCCAAATTACGGCAATGCTCTGATATTATGGTAGCTGGTGAAAATACGGTATCGTAATATATATTACGGCCCTGCCGTAATTTGGTCTGAAGCTCCAATCTTTATGAAATTTGACATGTTATCTCCTCTTGATAGTGAGAATTCATTCATGCATCTAGATTGCTTGAAAACGTCTAAAAATCATGCCTTTTTGCCTGAAAATAATCAAAAACCAAAAAGAGTGTAGATTCCGCAGTATTTGATAAAAAAGACATAAAAATAAGCAAAGGTTCATGATTTTGACACAAAAAGATATATGAAATGACACAAAATTTACTATAAATTTCGGTGTCATCAAACACATAAGGCTTAAACTTTGCTTGTCCTCAAGCAAAAATCAAAAATTGATCATAGGAAAAGATTTTCTCATGAAGAATAAATTTATAAAATACAATCACTAACGAAAAATCCACCAATTGATTCATAAAATTTTAAATAGATATATCATCCTTTGAATTCAATCCTCAAGATCCACAACTTAATCAAATAAAACTTCGTAACTCATATAAAAAGTAGGATTTCAATCTTATGAATTCATCTAATTTTCAGTTCAAATTTATCATGCTTTTGTTTACAGGAATAGGAAATCCAAAATCTTTTTCCACTCAAATTTTTCTTTCTTCTTTTTTTTGTGTGTTTTTGATGGCATGCACCCACATAGATACACAATTTTTATTTGGACTTCAACTCTTGCCTTAGGTACCACTGTCAATTTTAAATAGTGCCAAGTAGAGGAGTCATTTTCTTTTTCTTTCTCTCTAATTTTTTCTTTTCAGACTTCAACCCATACCTTCGGTACTACTATCAATTTTATACAGTGCCAAGTAGGGGAGTCTCTCAATCTTTTTGGATTCTGGATTCTCTTTTCCCAACAAATAGCAAGATAGACTAAACATCAACTAGATAACAACAATCATACGACATAATTTTTCGCAAGATCGACAATCAATATCAAGTTCAATGCCTTGAACAATAGAACAAGTGATATAATGTCATTATCCAAGTTGCAACAGAAAAATATCCATTCCATCAAAAACTTTTACCCAAGCAGAGTAGAGTCATACAATTCCAAAATCTGAGAACTAAAACATGCTATCAACATAAGCCATTGCAATCAACATTCAAAACTAGTAACATACTCCTCAAAACAAGTCTCATGACAACTCTTAATACAAGTCTTTTATGGAGCATACAATGTTTTCCAAGATTACAAAGTCTTATGATTTAGCCAAAATTCCAAAATGAGCTTCCAAAATTTTCAAGCTTTTGCCCACAATGCATAGCCAAGCTAATCTGCAATAAGGGTTAGTGCAAGCAAGAATGAGCATAAATTGCCCAGCAAGTAATCCTAATGGTTAAGGGAAAACGAACTAAAGAGGATAAACATATCAACGAAATAGTCAACACAATAAAGACATAATGAAAGATAACAGAATTTTCCCTTGAGCACATGAATTGGATAGGGAAAACAAGATAGCCATACATTCCTTAGATAAGGCATTTGGGTCACAAGTAGTCATTAATCATCATTGAGCATTCATATCACAGTAATCATTGATCATTGTTGTGCATTCATATCATGAGTAGTCATGGATCATAGATGTGGGGGAAACAATCATAATTCAAAATTCCTTCCACGTCTGGAAGTTGAACCCATCCTTGTCAGGAGAGAGCAAACAAAAGCTAGCTAGAGCATCTTAGGGCTCTTGGTACAAATAGATAGAGGGATTCAAGCGGTGGCTCCCACGAATTCAGGAGGTGGGCCCCACCTTTTTAGGGGTGTGGCACTTTGCTCCATGTAGCACTTTGCTCCACATCTATCATGATGTAGTGGGATTCAAGAGGTGGCCCCCACCTTTTTAGGGGTGTGGCAC
>JANTFE010001917.1:90306-101993 GCA_027562315.1 Costus pulverulentus
CAATATCCACTTTGATGTTAAGCATGTAACCAAAACAGGGCAGATTCATCATATCTGATTTCGACTTATATTTTAGGTCGAATACTTAATCAAAAATAGTCAATATTACATTCAAAATGAAGCTCTCTGAGTCTAGTTTCCACTAAAACTAGTTTCACAAGATTTTGAGTTATAGGCAAGGAGATATGGGCGGTCGAACATAGGAAGGTCTGGATGTAAGATTTTCAGAAAACAGATTCATATATCATACTTTCAACAAATGTTTCAGACCGAGTAAGTAACCTAAAATAAGCAATATAATATTAAAAATGAAGCTATTTTAATCTACTTTCCAATAGAACTGAATTCGTCAGATTTGGAGTTATAGTCAGAGAGATTTGAGCAGTCGAACATAGGAGGGTCAGAATTCCAGATTTCCAGAAAATAGCTTCGTTTGTTAGGAATGTGACATACATTTCAGAATGAATACCCAGCCGAAATTAGGCAAAATGGTATTTACAATGTAGCACTACGAGTGTACTTTCCAAAGAGTCTAGTTTCACAAGATTTCGAACTATACCTAGGGAGATATGAGGATTCGAACGCATAAAGGTTGAAAATCCAGATTTCCAGAAACTGATTTTGTATAGCTAGATTGCAATATAGATTGAAATACGAATACAGCTCCGATATGGTCTATATCACATTCAAATTAAATTAGAATGAATCTAGTTTCATACAAAATTTATTTCGTGCGATTTGGATCTATAGGCCATGAGATATTGGGGCTAAAGCACACAAAGGTCAGATTAGAGAATACAAATTTCAGTAGAACAGGATTTTAAAACCCTATGAATATTTGAATCCGACCCCATAGGAACGAATATCATGAGATTCAAAACCCAAATCAAGCATAGAAGACACAAGAGACATCAAAATTAGATGAGGCATGGAGGAGGAACCAGATTAACCAAAACAAGAATAAGATTTACTTGCCTTAAGATGATGAAGTTCTTCTCCCAATCCTTCCTCTTGGTGGCGGCTTCCTCCTAGGGTTCTTTCCAAACCAACGTGACCAGCCTTCTCCCCTTCCTATCACGATTTTTCCTCTCACATTACTAACCCTCAAGGCTTATGTGGCAAGCTTTTCTAAAAATGCCCCTTTTAAGACTCCAATAAGGACATTTAAGCCCATAGTACCAAGATACCATCATTACCTTAGAAAATAACAAGGTTTCAAGCATGCATAATTGACCAAGTAATATTATTTACCAAACTTATTATTTGCATAACATCATAAGGGGGGTTTCATAAATTTTAGGGTATTATAGCTCCGGACCTCCTTTACTGTAGTGGGTGGCTCTAATTTCTCTATCAACTTAACTTTGGCTTTGTCAACTTCAATTCCTCTCTCTGAAATCAAGTGCCCCAAAACTATCCCTTGCCTAATCATGAAATGATATTTTTCCTAGTTAAGCACAAGGTTAGTTTCTTCACACCACTGCAAAACTCAAGATAAGTTAGCTAAACAATCATCAAAAGAAGAACCATATATAGAGAAATCATCTATAAAAACATCCATAAAGTCCTCAATAAAATCAAAAAAAATAGCCATCATACATCTCTGAAAAGTAGCAGGAGCATTGCATAGACCAAAAGGCATTCTCCTATATGCAAAGGTACCATACGGGCAAGTGAAAGTGGTCTTATCTTAGTCATCAGGATGTATAGGAATTTGAAAAATTCTAGAGTATCCATCTAGAAAACAAAAGTGAGAATGGTTCACGAGCCTTTCAACCATTTGATCAATAAAAGGTAAAGGAAAATGGTCCTTCCTAGTAGCAGCATTCAATTTTCTATAATCTATGCACATGCGCCAACTAGTTATAGTTCTAACAGGAATTAATTCATTGTCTTTATTTTTTATGACAGTTACCCCTCCTTTCCTAGGAACACAATGTACAGGACTTACCCATTTACTATCAGAGATAGAATAGATAATACTTGCATCAAGTAATTTCAGAACCACCTTTTTCACAACTTCTTTCATAGAGGAGTTGAGTCTCCTTTGAAAATCTGCATGTGGCTTGTGTTCCTCTTCCATCAAGATCCTGTGCATACAAAAGGAAGGGTTAATTCCCTTTAAGTCATCAATTGTGTTCCCAATTACCTTTCTATGAGCCCTTAATTCTTTGAGAAGCAAATCTGTTTCCCTTTTTCCAAGATGTGCATCAACAATAACAGGGTAAGTAGAATCAGGACCAAGAAATTCATAACGAAGGTTATCAGACAAAGCTTTAAGTTCTACTTTTGGGGCTTTCTTTTCTTCACTCTTTTCATTATCACAAGTACTGCAATGTAATAATTCATCAACTTCAGAATTGGTCTCTACCTTAGAATAAAGAGCAGAATCAGAATCAATTTCAGAGGTTTCAATAAATAAATCATTAAGATCATAGACAATGTCATCTACAGCATGTATACTACAGCAAGATCCAGAATTTGATGGGTTCTTCATGGCTTCGTTCAATTCATACTCAATTCTTTCATCCCCAATGTTAAGTGTAAGCTTATCGTTCTTTACATCAATAAGTGCTCCTGCTATGGCTAAGAACAGTCTACCAAGTATGATGGGGATTTTTGCATGTTCTTCCAACTCAAGAACTACAAAATCTGCAGGAATGAAATATTTACCTATTTGGATAGGCACATCTTCAAGAATTCCTACAGGGTATTTCACCGAACGATCGGCAAGCTGCAAAGATATAGAAGTTGGTTTGAGCTCTCCCATATCCAATTTCCTGTAGATAGATAATGGCATTAGGCTTACACTGGCACCCAAATCACATAAGGCTTGGTTAAAAGCCATACTACCAATAAAACAAGGGATAGAGAAACTACCTGGATCATTCAATTTTGGTGGCACTTTGTTTTGGATAATAGCACTACATTCCTCAATTAAAGCCATAGTACCATAGTCCTCTATCTTTCTTTTATTAGACAATGTTTCTTTTAAAAATTTTGCATAAGATGACATTTTAGATAAAGCTTCAATAAAGGGAATGTCAATATAAAGCTTTTTCAAAACATCTAAAAATTTCCCAAATTGTTTTTCTAATTTTGGTTGTACTAACCTTTGGGGAAAGGGTATAGGTGACCTATATGGTGTAGGAGAATTAGATTTAGAAATATCTTTCTGGCATGGCATATCACCTTTAGGTTCACCACCCTTGTGAGACGACAAACTAGTTTGGGACTGCTCATGCTCAAGAGATTTTCCTAACTCTAATAATGGTCATGTTCATTATTAAGCCCTTTTCTATTATTCTCAACTTTCCCTTTTGGTTCCTCTAATTTTCTCTCAATTCTAGTGATGATAGCATTACAGTGTTCATCGGGTATTTGATCTTCTAGAGTTTTATTGTGAGCAGCTAAGGATTCTACTTGAGAGGCAAGTTGACTGACCATTCCCTTAAGATCTTCAATTTCTTTATTTTGATTAGCCATAAACTTTTCAAGTAAAGATTCTACACTAAAAGAATTTACCTCTTTAATTAGGGTTTGCCAGCCCTCACTCTCATTCTTACCATGTTGATGACAATATAGAATTCCTTCTTCATGAGCCCATTGGTCATGGTTCAAGGACATTTTTTCAAATAAGGTAAAAACATTTTCAATGGTTTTACTCATGAGGGCTCCTCCTGCAGCAGCATCAATAATTAGGTGGGTGCTATAAAGTAGACCATTATAAAATGTATGAATTCAAACCTAATTTTCAAGGCCATGGTGAGGACACTTCCATTGTAAATCGTTGAAACGCTCCCATGCCCTACTAAAGGATTCGCCATCCTTTTGTGTAAAACTTGTGATTTGATTCCTCAGTTGGATGGTCTTGCTTGGTAGAAAATATTTCATCAAGAAAGCATTTGACAGTTGTTCCCACGTGGGGAAGGCACTGGTAGGTCGAGAATGTAGCCAAGATCGTGCTCGGTCCCTAAGAGAAAAAGGAAATAGTTTTATTTTTAGTGCATCATCAGAAACCCCATTAATTTTAATGGTATCACAATATTCAAGAAAAAGATGTAAGTGTTGATAAGGCTCTTCAATTGGAGCTCCTCCAAACTGATTCTGCTGGATCATGGACAAGAAGGCAGGATTGATCTCGAAATTATCAGCTTCAATTGCTGGTCTAGCAATGCTAAAGTGTATTTCTTTTGGCTTAGGAGCTGCATAGTCCCTCAGTGATCTCTGGTCTGCCATCAGATTAAAATTTCCTATGCAGTCTAAAGCAGATGGATCAAATAACCCAAGTAAATAGAAAAGAACAGAAAGATAGAACATTAATAAAACCTAGTCTAGCAATACTCTCAATATTTTCAATATTGACAAAAACCAGGTCCCCGGCAATGGCGCCAAAAACTTGTTGTGTCCCCAAGTGCACGGATACTCGAAGTAATAAAAAATATCGATCCCACAGAGACCTTGTTTATCAAGTACCGAATAATTGATTTCTTACTATCTAGGTAGTCGAAACTATGCAAGTGAATTATCAAAAGCTAACAAAAATACCAGAGAGAGAAACTGAGACTAGGATTTCATCCACTTTGATTTTTATGACTAGATATGAATAGAAATTTGTCAGTTTAATTTTATAATGATAAAGATACAATTTACTTCATAAAAGGATTATCTCACTTTCGTGCAGCCAATCATGCAAGGACCGATCCTCGCTTTCGCGCAAGATCTATCCCAAGCTGAAAAATAAGTAAATCATCCATCAAAGAACTCAAGGATCACTTTCATGCATCCGAATTCTAAGTGGATCATCTCGAGTAGAATCTCAAGGATTACTTTCGTGCATCCGAGTCTCAACACAAGTTCTACTTAAGGTTTTTCAATGTTCCAATCCTTACTTTCGATCTTCACGTTTGATAAATTGACTCAATCCTAGATTCATATTATTAAACATGGCAATTATTCTTCTAAAATCAAGAAACAAGAACTAACCTAATTTCTTACAGTAAGTTCTTATCATACAATTCTAGGGTTCCAAGTTCTCAAGCAAGTCACCTTTCGGTCCTTATTGCGAAAACTCTAAAACATGATTAATAACATAAATCTATGAAGAATCAAAGAGCAATTATCACATAAGTAGAATTATCATGCTAAAATTATACTTGACGAAGTAATGAAAAGTTTATCTAGTCATTAAGAAATCAAAGGGAATTACTCCCCCATGTCCCACAAAAGGTGTAAGCTAGCATGGAGAAAAGATTACAAAAAACCATAGTTTTTAGCGATAAGAAATCAGAAAGAAGGGGAAGAACGAATAACCACACGGCTGTAATGGAAATTACAGCCGTAATTTCCTCGCATGAATAGTGCCGACGCCGAGTTTCTTCTTGATTTCTCCTCCAATCGAGATCCTTTCACTCTGAAACTTTTGGGATATGTTCTCCTACTCCAGGCGAAGATTCCCCTCAAATTTCACGGTCGGAGATGCGCTGTATGCTTCCCAGCGGTGAACCCTAAGGCGGCGGCGTGAAACTCGATTTCTCCTTTGTCAGTGGATGAAAATTAGGGCTTTTGGTGTCTCTCTCCTTGTCGCCTCGAAAGCTCCTTTTTTGCTTCTTACCGCTTTGAATTTCATTACCTCGATCATCCGCAATCGATCCCGCAAAAATTGGACTCAAATTTGACCGTGAAAATCGTGCCTCCAGGTTATAATTACGGCCGTGTTTATGGTTACGACGCTGCCATAATTTTAGTCGAGTTCTCGGGTGGATATCTGTCTGGAATTACGGTACCGTGAAATACCTTACGACAGTGCCGTATTTTCCCCAAATCTCTCGGGTGGAAAATCAACCCAAATTACGCACCATAAAAAGTCTTACGGCAGTGCCATATTTTTAGTCAAAATTTCTGGTCGAAAAACGCTCCAAATTATGGCTTGTAAAAATCTTTACGGTAGTGCCATAATTTTTGAAAATCTTTCTGGATGAAAAATTCTCAAATTAGGGCAATGCTCTGATATTACGGTAGCTGGTGAAAATACAGTACCGTAATATATATTATGGCCCTGCCGTAATTTGGTCTGAAGCTCCAATCTTCATGACATTTGACATGTTATCTCCTCTTGATGGTGGGAATTCATTCATGCATCTAGATTGCTTGAAAACTCCTGAAAATCATGCCTTTTTGCCTGAAAATCATCAAAAATCAAAAAGAGTGTAGATTCCACAGTATTTGATAAAAAAAGCATAAAAATAAGCAAAGGTTCATGATTTTGACACAAAAAGATATATGAAATAGCACAAAAATTACTATAAATTTTGGTGTCATCAGGAACCTAAAAAGAAATATGAAAATAATGAAAAAGAGCCTACTGATGAACAGGACCATGAGTTAGACTTGGAAAAATCTTCTGAGCATGAGCAGTCCCAAATTAGTTTGCCACCTCACCAAGGTGATGAACCAAAAGGTGATGTGTCATGTCATAATGATATTTCTAAGCCTAGCTCTCCTACACCATATAGGCTACCTATACCCTTTCCTAAGAGACTAGTGCAGGCAAAATTAGACAAGCAGTTTGGGAAATTTCTTGATGTTTAGAAGAAGCTTTATATTAATATTCCATTCACTGAAGCTTTATCTCAAATGCCCACATATGCCAAATTTTTGAAAGAAATTTTGTCTAATAAAAGAAAGATAGAGGACTATGGTACTGTAGCTCTAACTAAAGAATGTAGTGCTATTATCCAAAACAAGCTGCCACCGAAGTTAAAAGATCTAGGTAGTTTCTCTATACCTTGTTTTATTGGGGGTATGACTTTTGACCGAGCCTTATGTGATTTAGGTGCTAGTGAGTCTAATGCCACTGTCTATTTGTAGGAAATTAGACATGGGAGAGCTTAAACCAACTTCAATATCTTTGCAGCTCGCCGATCGTTTAGTTAAGTATCCTGTAGGGATTCTTGAAAATGTACCTATCCAGATAGGTAAATATTTCATTCCAACAGATTTTGTAGTTCTTGAGATGGAAGAAGATGCAAAAATCCCCATCATACTTGGTAGACCGTTCTTAGCCACAGCAGGAGCACTTATTGATGTCAAGAATGGTAAACTTACACTTAACATTAGGGATGAAAGAATCAAATATGACTTGAATGAGGCCATGAAAAACCCATCAAATTCTGGATCTTGTTGTAGTATACATGCTGTAGATGACTCTATCTATGATCTTAATGATTTATTTGTTGAAACCTCTAAATATGATTTTGATTTAGATTCTGCTCTTGATTCTAATGTAGAAATGAATTATGAAATTAATGAATCATTAGACTGCAGTGCTTGTGATAATGAAAATAATGAAGAAGGGAAGGCTCCAAAAGTAGAACTTAAAGCTTTACCTGATAACCTTCGTTATGAATTTCTTGGTCCTGACTCTACTTACCCTGTTATTGTTAATGCGTAGCTTGGAAAAAGGGAGACAGATTTGCTTCTCAAAGAATTAAGGATTCATAGAAAGGTAATTGGGTACACAATTGATGACTTAAAAGGAATTAACCCTTCATTTTGAATGCACAAGATCTTGATGGAAGAGGAACACAAGCCACATGCAGATTTTCAAAGGAGACTTAACCCCTCTATGAAAGAAGTTGTGAAGACGGAGGTTTTGAGATTACTTGATGTAGGTATTATCTATCCTATCTCTGATAGTAAATGGGTAAGTCCTGTACATTGTGTTCCTAAGAAAGGAGGGGTAACTGTCATGAAAAACAAAGACAATGAATTAATTCCTATTAGAACTGTAACTAGTTGGCGCATGTGCATAGATTATAGAAAATTGAATACTACTACTAGGAAAGACCATTTCCCCTTACCTTTTATTGATCAAATATTGAAAGGCTTGCAAACCATTCTCACATTTGTTTCTTAGATGCATACTCTGGATTTTTCCAAATTCCTATACATCTTGATGACCAAGATAAGACCACTTTCACTTGCCCGTATGGTACTTTTGTATATAGGAGAATGTCTTTTGGTCTATGTAATGCACCTGCTACTTTTCAGAGATGTATGATGGCTATTTTTTCTGATTTTATTGAGGACTTTATGGATATTTTTATAGATGATTTCTCTGTATATGGTTCTTCTTTTGATGATTGTTTGGCTAATTTATCTCAAGTTTTGCAGTGGTGTGAAGAAACTAACCTTGTGCTTAATTGGGAAAAATGTCATTTCATGGTTAGGCAAGGGATAGTTTTGGGGCACTTAATTTTAGAAAGAGGGATTGAAATTGATAAAGCTAAAGTTGAGGTGATAGAAAAATTAGAGCCACCCATTACAGTTAAGGAGGTCCGAAGCTTTTTAGGACATGCATGGTTATACCGGCGATTTATCAAGGATTTTTCTAAACTTTCTAGACCTCTTACAAATTTACTTTGTAAATATGTCAAATTTTCTTTTAATGAGGATTGTTTATCTGCTTTTCAGGAATTAAAGAAAGCCTTAGTTTTAGCACCTATCATTCAACCTCCAGATTAGGATTTGCCCTTCAAGCTTGTGTGTGATGTCGGTGACTATGCAATAGGAGCAGTTTTGGGACAGAGAAAGGAGAAAAAACCTTATGTTATTTATTATGCTAGTAGGACTTTGGATGAGACACAGAGGAATTACACCACCACTTAGAAGGCACTTTTAGCCATAGTGTTTGCCTTTGATAAATTTAGATCATACTTGATTAACTCTAAAGTGGTGGTGGTGTACACTGATCATGTAGCTATGAGATACTTAATGAAGAAAAAGGATAGTAAACCACGTTTGCTCAGATGGATTTTACTCTTGCAGGAGTTTGATTTGGAAATTAAAGACAAAAAGGGATCAGAAAACTTTGTTGCAGATCATCTTTCAAGGATAATGGTGGATACTGAAAAGAATGATATAATCAGGGATTCCTTCCCTGAAGAACAACTCTTAGCCATTGAACAAATCAGAGCCCCATGGTATGCTGACATAGTGAATTACCTAATAGATAATGTTCTTCCTCCTGATTTAAATTACCAAAGAAAGAAAAGATTCTTGGCTGAAGTAAAGCACTATTTTTGGGATGAGCCTTATGTTTTTAGAAGATGTGTAGATGGTGTTTTTAGAAGATGTATACCTGAAGAGGAAATCACAGATATATTGTTTCAATGTCATGGATCTTCTTATGGTGGGCACGCTAGTACTGAGAAAACTGCTTTCAAGGTTTTGCAATCAGGATTTTACTGGCCTTCGATTTTTAAAGATGCTAGAAACTTTATCTTATTATGTGATAGATGTCAGAAGACATGAGATGCCATTGTCCACCATTCTTGAGGTTGAGATATTTGATGTATGGGGGATTGATTTCATGGGACCTTTTCCATCTTCTGGAGGTAACAAATTAATGTAGGAGAGAGCCATGTATGCCACACAAGGGTTGTCCGGACATGTATGTCTACCTCACAAGGGCCGTCTGGACATAAGCGACCCATGCCTGCCTCATTCGGCGTGTCTGACATGTTCGCCCCCCTCCCCTACAACACTAAGGACCGGCGGAGCTCCACCAATCCCCTCGAGGTTAGGCATCCTAGAGGCCTAACCTGCAAGGTCCAGGGTGTCGAATCTTGGCACAGTTATACCCCATGCCTTGGCTGTGCAAATTTTGTCTGCAGCAGGATTCGAACCCTCGACTTGGCCTTCACAAGCCAAGTCCCTCTAACCATTGAGCTAACCCTCGACTTGGCCTTCACCAGCTCGAATGGTTAGAGGGATTTGGCTTGTGAAGGCCAAGTTGAGGGTTTGAATCCTGCTGCAGATGAAATTTGCACAGCCCAGGCATGGGGTATAACTGTGCCAGGATTCGACACCCTGGACCTTGCGGGTTAGGTCTCTGGGATGCCTAACCTCGAGGGGATCGGTGGAGCTCCGCCGGTCCTTAGTGTTGTAGGGGAGGGGGCGAACATGTCAGATGCGCCGAATGAGGTAGACATGGGTCGCTTATGTCCAGACGGCCCTTGTGAGGCAGACATACATGCGGGCTACCCATGTGGGGTAAAGGCGCGGCTCTCTCCTACATCACAAATACATACTTGTGGCGGTAGATTATGTCTCAAAGTGGGTTGAAGCTCTTGCTTCTCCTACTAATAATTTCAGAGTTGTTGTTAAACTATTTAAAAAGATTGTCTTTCCAAGGTTTGGGACACCACGAGTAGTGATTAGTGATGGAGGCTCATATTTCATAGAACATAAGTTCTCAGCCTTGCTTAGAAAGTATGGGGTAAATCATAGAGTTGCAACAACTTATCACCCCTAAACAAGTGGACAAGTTGAGATATCAAACAGATAAATAAAGGGAATTTTGGAAAAGACAGTGTCACGCACAAGGAAAGATTGGGCATTGAAACTTGATGATGCACTGTGGGCCTACTGGACTGCTTTTAAAACACCAATAGATATGTCTCCTTTTCAATTGGTTTATGGTAAATCTTCTCATCTACCTGTAGAGCTTGAGCATAAGACATTTTGGGCAATCAAAGCACTCAACTTTGACTTAAAGAATCTGGGTGAAAAATGGAGGTTACAATTGAACGAACTAGACGAGATTAGTCTCCCCGCTTATGAAAATGAAAAAATTTATAAGGAGAGGACTAAAAGTGTTGGTGTATATGCCCTAGGACCTAGTTTTGGTCCACTTATGTACTGCTTGACCTTGATATTTATATCATTCTGGCATTGTCGTTATCTATGTTTGTTTACATCTGCGCATATGTACTAACATGATAATGTCCCTGGAGACAGATTAGATCTGTGCTCGAACTATAGTCCCCAGTCGATGTACCTTAGTGGATATGGGATAGCTATGGTACTTGTGAGACTGGTATGTGGGCTGGTTAGGCACGTGGTGCTAACGCAGACACATGGGTATATCATTGGAGGATATACTGGAAAGACCCGCTATGAGGCTATGACTTGGTGTCATAAGTTATCCTCACAAGTGACGGGAGATGCATTGATCCCTTGACTTGAGGTCATTGATCATTCTATATGGTTAGGGACTTGCTTCGGTACAACTTAACATCTCGCCGTAGTTGGGAGGTCATAACGGTTGTCATTGAGCATGTCACGACCCATATGAGAAGGTCAATGGACAAACATAGGATTTGCCCCTTCCTTAGGGAAGTATGATATCCATGGAGCTCCTCTATGGTTCTATGATTGAGAGTGTATGGCCATACCCAGGTGAGAACCTGTTTTAGTCATAGCCATGTGATTGAGTGAAAATAAGTGGTGACTCACTTGTCCAATCGGATATCAGTTCGGCAAAGAGACTATAATGCATCTGTACCTAGTTGCGATGATGGGGATGTCAATGTCGATATCCATTCCAATGACCTAGGTAGCAGTGATGCACTGCTAGGTGCCACTCACTTCTTGTGGTGACCTTTGGTCAACACTGCCAGCGTCAGAGGAACCTACAGGGTCGCACACCTTGATACTTGAGTTCTCGTATTGATCGGGAACCCTTATGATCAAGTTATTGGATAACTCGGATCTAATTGGGAGATTTCATCAGTGCCAATGGGCGTGATGAGATGGAAGAATGTTATTGGAGCCAAACTTCAATTTTGGTAGGTTGACCCGTATTTGACCATGGTTGGTCACATTTGAATTAGGGTTGCATT
>JANTFE010019092.1:11909-27340 GCA_027562315.1 Costus pulverulentus
TTGATCATATAGAACATGCGATCCTATAGAAACCCTAATTCCGCCCATGCTAGTATTTTGATTTGCGCATGCTTAGGGTTTCGCTCCCCCTTGAAGGGGACCCAACATTGAGGTAGCTCTCGAGCTGACCCTCTCATACCAAACTTTGAAGCCTCATACAATATAGCTTCTTCCTCAGGTATATCATTCACAACGAATGAGAAACACCGAACATTTATTCATTCAACTATGACCCAAGATTTTATAGCCTCAAATTTCTCTGATCCTTAGATCGAATCTCGTCCGAACCATTGGATGAGTATAGTGAGACTATGACTGAGAGCGATCCCCTAGATCCTCTTTATGATATAGGATCCTATTTCATCCCATCGGGGAGCTTCAACTGCTCCTCTATTGTGCTCACTCGACTTAGTGTCCCAAAGGGATCATAGTATCTCACTATAAGCCTCGATATGTCATCTCAACTCAGATCTCCCTCCATATATGTGGAGCAAGTCAAAGAAGAATTAGATCGCCTACCACGAATTCTTCGCCTTGACATTGACTATTTACATTTTGATACATTCATCGGATAGCTAACTCTAAGCCATCGCTTTGCCTCTTGGAGTGATTCCGTTCACTCACGAGCCACCTGTGGGGGCGTAGGACATCTCCCTTAGAGTTCCTTAGCATGCCAACCACAAGGTTTTGGGGTTGTCACCCCAACACAAGCTCAAAAGAGCCGTGGATTGTGGATGATGACCTACGCAAGTTATAGGCTTACTCAACCCCCATCCATCTACTCCACTTGGTCATCCTAACTGGTTATTGATGCCTTACACTTTAGTAGTGTTTTATGATATGATTTGATCCTAAACCAAGACATATTATGTAACTTTTATGTCATATTCAGACTTATTTACTTGCTTTGTTTGGAATCTTTACTTTTTCGCATCTTTATGCACTTTCAAGTAAAATCACTCATTTCTAGAGCATATTTGGCAATTTTGTTACCATCGAGTGATTCAGAATGAAAAGATGAACCAATACAACAAATTTGAAGTCAGATACAGCTTTTCGTAATAATCATGGCCAGGCCCTAATGAGCTTCACAACTGTGATGAGTATTTTGACAACGACATCTTCATAGCCTGATCATGATTATCATCATGCCCATAATTATCTTGGAAAGATCTTGGACAAAACTTCTACCAAGATGATCACAGCCTAACCGTGAACAACTTCATGGCCGTGATCATAAAGTCCAAAATCCATAGAAGAATTAACAGCCCAGTCGTGATCTGAGTCACAACCGTGAAATGAAGATCTGTTTTCCACCGATGACTTCATGACTTGACTGTAACCTTCATCACAACCATAATTATTATTTACAAAACTCACAGAAGACTTCACGGCCGTGATAATTTTTGTCGATCATGATTCTTCGCGTTTCTGGGGTGAATCTGAATAGATTTTTGCCAGATTTGAAGTGGAATGCGAAGGGACATGGTGGGTGGAACAAAACTGAAGAGGAAGAATCATTTGGCAGCGCGAGGGGGGGATGGGGATTTTTGGTTGGAATTGGTGAGAGGTAGATGTACGGTGACATGGCGGTGGTCGACCGGAAAAGATGACTTTTTGGCGAGATTTGCAGGCAAAACTCAATCAAGCGGCAGATCTAGTTTGTACTTTCCATCAGAAATATTTTTCCTCATGTTTGTCTTCCCTTTTGGATGATTATTTGAGGATTTTGTGCTGAACTCACTCTTATAGCTGCTTAAGCCCTAAATTTAGGATTTTGGGCGTAGTTTCATGTTCGAGTTTTTATTTCATTTCTTAAACCTGTATGTGTAACAAATCTATCTTGCTTATTCGATCTTGACTGGTTTGTTTATTTGTGATTACTTTGGCCAAGTTCTTACAAATTTTAAACGTTGTGAGAAGTATTGAAAGGTGAAACACGATGTTGGATCTAACCAGTTGGACACACTCAGTTTTATCACGAAAGTAGTTATAACTTGTGTGGGGACATATCTTATCCTAGTGCTCATTGGATTATCCTAGATCGGTAAGCCACGAAAGTAGGAGATCGATCTAGGTTGGTACCCGGTTATACTACTAAAAGGGGGTAATCTGTACTTATGGGTAAGTCCTTAACCTTGTGGATGATTTACACTAGTTGTTTAAGTTCGAATCTTAATTTGACATGAAATGAACCCAAGATCCTGAATCTCCTCATAATTGCATTTAGATTTGTGTGCCTGTTCCAATAGCTTATTCCTCATATTAGGACCATTTGGAATGGATGATCTTTTTTGAAATTTCAAAATCCCATCTTGGTTGATAAGGAAATTAGGCATTTGACCTTCCCCAACTTTCTTCTTTATGGATGATAAGATTGGATCTTCTACTTATTTCTCAAGTATTTATTGATGAAAATTAGATTGGACTTTGAGTGAAGCAAGCAACATGCCGGGTTTTTGAATCTTTACATCAATGATAAGATTGCAAAATTCTTCAAGCAAGTTCCATTGTTTTACCATAAAATTAGATTTACCTGCTTGATAATGAATAGTATAATCATAATCTTTTAGCTATTCGATCCACCTCCTTTGTCTCATATTCAATTCAATTATATTTAACAAGTTGTATTTCAAATGTTGGTCCATACAAATAGTGTCTCCATATCTTTAATGCAAAAATGATTGTTGCCAATTCTAAATCATGGGTTGGGTAATTCTGTTCATAATTCTACAATTGCCTTGAAGCATATGCATTTACTTTCCCCTTTTGCATTAAAACACAACTAAGACCTTTATTAGAAGCGTCAGTATAAATTGTAAATCCTTCATTACCACATAGAATTGTGAGAATTGGAACACAAGTTAACCTTTTCATCAATTCTTTGAAACTATCTTCACATACCTCATTCCATTTAAATTTAACATCCTTTCTGGTAAACTGGGTGAGAGGACTTGAAATTTTTTAAAACCCTTCAATAAATCTTCTATAATAACTTGCAAATCCCAAAAAACTTCTAATCTTTGCCACATTTGTTGGTTGACTCCATTTGAGTATAGCTTCCACTTTTTTTAGGATCCATAGAGATGCCATCTTTTGAAATAACATGCCCTAAGAAATCAATTTGATTGTGCCAAAATTGACATTTGCTAAACTTGGCTTATAGCTTCTTTTCTCTTAGTATTCCAAGCACCTTCCTCAAATGTTCTTCATGTTCATGATTATTCCTTGAATAAATGAGTGTATAATCAATAAACACAATAACACATATATCTAGTAATGGTTGGAATATTGGGAAACCCCGGAGATTTTAAAATTTTAATATAAGTACAGCGGAAGCAAATCCCCGAAACAGACCGGTCCCAAAAACCCCAGAATATCGATGCTTGTGAGGGGGTCGACACATTGTAGGGATAAAGTACCTAAGAGCAAGATGGAGCGATGCCGATCTAGGCGCCCAAGTGTGTGCCATCTGCAATTTCACACACAACGGTTCCTCAAGTCCTCTTCTTCCATGCCCGGTGTTAGCCTTGGGAAGAAGATCCAAGCCTTAGGAACCTCCTTTGAACACTTGTGCCAACCTTGAGGGAAGGATGCACCAAGAGGAAAGGAGAAGAGATGATGCCGCCAAGGTATTCTTTCACATGCGCCAAGGAAGGAGGATGAAGAAGAAGCTTGTAGCCTTAAGGAAGAGATTGCGCACTTTGATGTTGCTCATGCCTCTTAGTTGCTTGCTCTCGCGTATGAAAGTGATTATTTAAGCAAGGGGCAGTAAGGAAGAGCAAATATGCGCAATTCACAAAGAGACATGCGGCTAGCGTAAGTGGGGAGGCCAATTAGGGTTAGAGGTAAGGAAAGTCTCCAAGACTTTTCCATAAACCTCTACACATCAACCATATGTGCCTGGTACTTACCAAATAAGTCCCTGAAGGCATATGCGCCCCAAGTTGATGTAGGGACACAACCTCGAAGGTCCAAGAGAACCCGAAAGCCTCCAATCAGATATGGGATGAATGCATGATGAACTTCTTGTATTTTGATATTTTTGGACTTGCTTAATTTCTGCATTGTGTTTGTTGCAACATTATCTTATTTTTAGCACTTGATGTCATGTTGTTGTAGTTAGGATTAGCCTAGGATTTATTTTACTAAGTCTTTGTTTTATTTTTAGTGAATGTAATAAGTTGGTAATAGCCTAGGGTGTATGCACATGTAATGCACTTACAAGCACCTACTCCCTTCAACCACATTGGCAACGACATGGATTCATGAGCTCATCTCCAAGACAAGCCAAATTCGAGTTCAGCATTTGAAAGCTAGCTCAAGTTCAATTCAAATTTCAGCTCAGCCAAGACCAAATGACGCATCCTCAAGATCAAGTTCGAGCCAACATTATCAAAGCCAACTCCAACTCAATTTCAGTTGTTGCACCCTCAACAAATCAACATATAACCCAGGTCAACAAGATTTCTAGTCAACATTCAGGCCAACGTAACTCAAGCCAGCCACCAAGTCAAATCGGCCAAAGATTGGAAGACAAATCAACAATACTTACCAGCAGCCATCAGCAGCCAATGGCTACAAAGTTCTTACCAGCATGGGCAAAGGAGTGTCGCTCACGCCAACACCAGCCATTACCCACTCACAGCCAGCTTTCACCTGAGCCATGGAATGCCAAGCATTGCCATCAGAGATTAATGTTGAAGGGAAGGGTTAAAAGTCTTGTAATTGTCCACACTGCACTGAGTCGACTACTTTTTTGAAAATCTGAACTTGTGTTAGCATTGCTTGTGTGTGTAAGAGTTGAGCTTGCTCCTCTGTGGTTCTTGCATCCCATCACTCGCTGAAGCACCATCTCTTTCCCCTCGCCACCAACTACTCTCTTGATCAGGTTGCTAGGGTTGACGTGAGGTAATACCAACTGCCAGAACTTAAAGGATCCAGAAGGCATAGAGCCAAACTCCCTTGAGCTCAACTCAACTAAAGTTCATGACCATAAGGAAATAGAAGGGGTTTCGGCCCCCTTCCTTCAAGGGGGCCTTAGGTGTCATCAATCCCAAACCATTATTCTTGTAGAAACTGCATGCTCGAACATCACTTCCCTTTAATAATCTGCATTTACTCAACATTACTCTGCATAAGAAGAGTTACATACCTAAGGACATCTAGGGAAAATTCAATTTTACATCACAAGGCTTGCCATAGAGGCAAGCCTTCCATCCAAGGTAGAAGGGCTAGGTGCCAAAAGCTTCCTAATGAAGCACTAGGTGCCTACTTCTCCCCATTATGCCCTTAGGTGCCAATGGGGTTAGTTTTCTCCCCATTATATCCTTATGCGCTCTTATCTCTTCATGACAACTTATTATTGGGCCTCATTGGGTAATGAGCTAGCCCAAACTTCTTTGCATAAGTTGAATAAGCATTGGATCCAATCCAATGCAACACAAACTCAAATATGACCAACCATGGTTAATTTCGGGTCAACCTGCCAATAATGAAGTTTAGCTCTAATAAGTCTCTTCCATCTCATCAGGACCATTGGTACTGATGAAATCTCCCAAATAGATCCAAGTTATCTAATAACTCAATCTTAAGACTTCCCGATCAATACGAGAACTCGAGTATCAAGGTGTGCGACCTTGTAGGTTCCTCTGATGTTTGCAGTGATGAACTAAGGTCATCACAAGTAGTGACTGGCACCTAGGAATGCATCGCTTCTACCCAAGTCATTGGAATGGATATCAACATCGACATCTTCATCATCTCAACATGGTACTGATGCATTATAGTCTCTTTGCCAAATTGATATCTAATTGGACAAGTGTGTCACTACTTGTTTTCACCCAATCTCATGGTCATGACTAAATCAAGTTTTCACCTAGGTATATCCATACACTCTCAGTCATGCAACCATAGCGAGGCCCCATGGATATCAAGCTTCCATTAGGAAGGGGCAAATCCTTTGTCTGTCTATTGATCTTTTCATATGGGTCATGACATACTCAATGATAATCGTTACGACCTCCCAGCTACAGTGAGGTGTTAGGTTGTATTAAAGTATGTCCCTAACCATATAGAAGAGTCAATGACCTAAAGTCAAGGGATCAATGCATCTCCTATCACTTTTGAGGATAACTCATGACACTAATTCATAGCCTCATAGCGGGTCGTTACAGTATATCCATCACTAATATACCCATATGTCTATATTAGCATCTCATGCCTAACTTGCCCATATACTTGTTGGGAAACCCCGGGGATAATTTATAATTTTTCACAGAGATTACATTACAAATGTAGCGGAATAATATCCTCGAAATAGGCCAGTCCCAAAAACCCAATGAAGATCGTCTTGCGAGGGGTTCAACAAGATGAGATAGTAAATACCTTAGGAGCAAGATGAGGCTGATGTCGAGGTAGGTGCCTAAATGTTCACACTCTGCAGTCTCGCACACACGGATGCCTCAAGCTCTCTTCTTCCACGCATGGTGTTAGCCTCGAGAAGAAGATCCATGCCTTAGGTGCCTTTCTTCAATGCTTACGCCACCTTCTATGGGATGCGCCAAGGAGAAGAAGGAGGGAGGTGAATGCCGCCAAGCCCTAGCCCCTCTTTCGCCAAGAGGAGATAGAGAAGAGTGCTTGTGGCTCTATGGGAGAGGATGCCACCAACCTCTTTGCTTCTCTTGCGCCAAGGAGGAGGAAGAAGATGAAGATACCACAATCTTTCTTAACATGCACCAAGAGGAGAGGAAGAAGTTGTGGCTATGGAAGAAGGTGCGCCAAGACCTCTATGTTCTCCCCCTTTTTGTGGTTCACGCCAATACAATTACTTGTGTCAAGGCCGTATCCCTTGATATTTAGAGGCATGAGGGGCAGCTAGAACAAGGTGTGGGAACAACTCATGAAGAAGGAGGCGGCTAGGGTATGTGTGGGGTGGCAATTAGGGTTTTAGGGTTTAGGAAATTCTCCAAGAGTTTTCCATAAACCCATTCCACTTAGCCATATGCGCCGAAGACCTTCCTAAAAAATCCTTCCAAGCCATACCAGCCCCAAGACTTGCCATAGAGGCAAGCATACCATCCAAGGGTGAAGGGGGAGGCGCCATATCCTTCCTAATGAAGCAACATGCGCCCACTCCTCCCCATTATGCCCTTAGGTGCCAATGGGAGGAGACTTCTCCTTATTATACCCTTTAAGCCCATTGTCTCTTCATGACAACTTGTTATTGGGCCTCATTGGGTAATGAGCGAGCCCAAACATCATTACATGGGTTGATTAAGCAATTGGATCTAATCCAATGCAACTCTAATCCAAATGTGACCAATCTTGGTCAATTTTAGGTCAACCTGCCAAAAATGAAGTTTGGCTCCAATAACTCTTTTCCATCTCTTCAGGTCCATTGGCACTGATGAAATCTCCCAAATAGATTCGAGTTATCCAATAACTCGATCATAAGGCTTCCCGATCAATATGAGAACTCGAGCATCAAGGTGTGCGACCCTGTAGGTTCCTCTGACATTGGCACTGCTAAACTAAGGTCACCACAAGTAGTGAGTGGCACATAGCAGTGCATCGCTGCTACCCAAGTCTTCGGAATGGATATCGACATCGACATCCTCATCATCGCAACTAGGTATAGATACATTATAGTCCATTTGCCAAACTGATATCGGATTGGACAAGTGTGTCATCACTTGTTTTCACCCAATCACATGGTCATGACTAAATCAGGTTGTCAGCTGGGTATGGCCATACACTTTCAGTCATAGAACCATAGAGGAGCTCCATGGATATCAAGCTTCCCTCACGAAGGGGCAAATCCTCTGTCTATCCATTGGCCTTCTCTTATGGTTCATGACATACTCAATGACAACCGTTATTACCTCCCAACTATGGCGAGGTGTTAGGTTGTATCAAAGCATGTCCCTAACCATATAGAATAGTCAATAACCTCAAGTCAAGTGATCAATGCATCTCCTGTTATTTGTGAGGATAACTCATGACACCAAATCATAGCCTCGCAGCGGGTCGATCTAGTATATCCTCCACTGATATACTCATATGTCTGTGTTAGCACCTCGTGCCTAACCAGCCCATATACCAGTCTCACAAGTACCAGAGCTATCCCATATCCACTCAGGTACATTGACCGGTGATAGGATTCTGCAAGTGTACGAAATTATCGAAGTAATAAAAATATCGATGCACAGAAACCTTATTGTTAAGTACCAAATAGTTGTGTTCTCACTAGCTAAGCAAACCGAATATGACGAAAAGCAATGATGGAGAACACACGAAAAAGACAATCACTCAAGTAAATAAATAAGAACAACGCTAAGTATGAAAAATATGCTCTTTTATGAAAAATAAATTTCTAAAATATAATCACTCATGAAATACTCCACTAAATTTTTGCACAAAATTTCAGATAAATACATCGTCCTCTGAAATTAATCTTTAAGATCTACAATTTTGATCAAATAAAACTTCACAACTCGCATAGCAGAGGGGAGGTGACAACAAGAGAGGAGAAAAGAGACTAGTGCAAAATCTCCCAAGAGTCTCTATTTATAATAGAAGCACCAGCTCCTCTTTGGAGAATTTTCCCATGTGGGACTATATGCAGGTGCCACCCCACACCCCTGGGTCTCAGGTTCGAGACTCACCAATTGAAATGCGCCTATATGTATTAATTAACCAAGAGAAAAATTTCTCTTATCAATTAATTTCTTTAGTTTATTCATGTGACTAAAGTGCCAAGCCCAACTTTGCACTATGACCCTTGTTTGACACATTTTGACACCTCAGGTCAATAGAGGTCAAATGTGGTCCACCAGGGTCAACTAGTGGTCAAATATGAGCAAAATAAAGTCTCATCTCCTCATAAGAAATCTCATGGCATCAGCTTCCCAAAATGATCCGAATCATACAATGATTTGATCAGAGGCTAACCGATCAATACAGAGTCTCTAGTGTTTAGGTGTGCGATCCTGTAGGTCCTTCTGACGTTGGCAGTGATGACCCAATCATAACATGCGGTGAGTGGCACCTAGCAGTACATCGCCACTACCCAAGTCATCGAAATAAATGTCGCCATCGACAACCTCAAAACTGTGATAAGGAATAAGAGTATCCATGTCCCTTTCCCAAGCTGATCGTCCAAGTTGGACAGGCGTGTCACACTTGTATATTCCAATGACGATGGTCATGACTAAATCAGGCTAAACCTGGGTGTGGCCACACGCTTTCAGTCATGCACCATCTAGGGGCCCATGGACATCATGCTTCCCCGTAGGGAAGGGGCAAATCCTCTATCGACAAGATGAACCTCTCGTATTGCTTAAGATATACCCAATGACAACCGTTATAACCTCCCTATTACGGCGAGGTGTTAGGTTGTATCAAAGTACATCCTTTACAACACAGGGATACAATCTTCCTCAAGTCAAAGGATAGATACAACTTTATCTCCATGAGATTCTTCTTGAGACACCAAGAAGAACTCTCACGGCGGGTTGGTCCAGCATATCTCCGTTGATATACCCTTATGTCTGCATTAAGCAACCCGTGCTAACCAGCGCATGAATGAGTCTCACTCGCACCATAGTTGTCCCCTATCCACTATGGTACTTGACTTAGGACATAAGCAAATAGAGATAGTAATATCTCAAGGGACATCATCATGTAAACATACATGTGCGTAGATGTATAGTAAACCATGACAACAACAATGCCAGGATATCAATAAATATCAATGTATGTAGTACATATGTCTAGACCAAAAGATATGTCTCAGGGCATAACACTAACAATCTCCCACTTGCACTCAAACCATATCTTTGAGGTACCTTAACCCCATGTTTCTAGTATGACCATCATGCTTCTGCTGCGCTAAAGCTTTGGTCAGTGGGTCTGCTAGATTATTCTCAGTGTCAACTCTGCATATCTTCACGTCACCTCTGTCTATGATCTCCCGGATCAGGTGAAAGTGCCTGAGTATGTGTTTGGATCTCTGATGTGATCTTGGTTCTTTAGCCTGCGCGATCGCACCATTGTTATCACAAAGGAGTTCAATGGGATCTGCAGCGCTAGGTACCACCTAAAGTTCAGAAATGAACTTCTTGATCCAAATAGCTTGTTTGGCTGCCTCAGAAGCTGCAATATACTCCGCTTCTGTTGTAGAGTCTGCTATCATGGATTGCTTGAAGCTCTTCCAGGAAACAACACCTCCATTTAGCAAGAACACATAGCTGGACTGCGATTTGAAGTCATCTGGGTCTAACTGGAAGGAAGCATCTATATATCCTTGTATACACAGATCTTCTTGTCCACCATAGACTAAGAATTAATCTTTCGTCTTCCCCAGATACTTCAAAATGTTTTTCACGGCTGTCCAATGCTGGACACTGGGTTAGACTGGTATCTACTGGTTATGCTCACTGCATAAGCCACGTCTGGTGTCGTACATAACATGGCATACATGAGGGATCCCACTGCAGATGCATAAGGGACTCGACTCATCTCTTCTTTCTCAGCCTGTGTAAAGGGACACTGGCTCTTGGAAAGAGTAATGTCGTGCCTCATGGGAAGGTAACCCTTCTTGGACTACTCCAAGCGAAACCTTTCAGCACTTTGTCTATGTACGTGCTCTGACTCAGGGCAAGGAGTTTCTTGGATCTATCCCGGTAAATCCTCACACCTAGAATGTAGGCGGCCTCCCCTAAGTCTTTCATCTCGAAACACTTCCCCAACCATGTCTTCACAGCGTGAAGGGTAGGGACATCGTTTCTAATGAGCAGTATGTCATCAACATACAAGACCAGAAATGTGACCAAGCTCCCACTGATTTTCTTGTACACACAGGCGTCGTCATCATTCTTGAGGAAGCCATAATCTCTCACAGCTTCGTCAAAATGAATATTCCAACTTTGAGAGGCTTGCTTTAATCCATAGATGGATCTTTTCAGCTTGCATACTTTATGAGCATTGGCTGGGTGAACAAACCCCTCAGGCTGTGTCATAAACACATCCTCTGACAGGTTTCCATTAAGGAAAGTTGTCTTCACGTCCATTTGCCATATCTCATAGTCGTAGTAGGGAGCTAAAGCAAGCATGATCCGAATGGATTTAAACATGGCAACTGGGAAAAAAGTTTTGTCATAGTCCACCCCGTGGACCTGCCTGAAACGTTTGGCCACTAGTCTACCTTTGTAGGTAACCACGTTGCCATCCATGTCTGTCTTCTTTTTGAAGACCCATTTACACCATATGGGCTTTGCCCCATTAGGCGGCCCAACCTGGTTAGCAGACGTAGAATCCATCTTGGACCTCATGGCCTGCAACCATCTCTCGGAGTCTGGTCCAGTGACCGCTTGCTCATAAGTCTTAGGTTCTTCCTCAATAATGAGAATGTCGTTGTGTTGAGTCGGCAGTGACCCATACCTGTCAGGTGCACAACGTACCCTCTTAGACCTACGTGGAGCCTGTGCCTGAGCCTCAGGTTGGGCTACAACCTGTATTGGGGGCTCAGATTCCATCTCAACCTCTGTGTCTTGTGGATGATCTTGGACTTCGTCCAAATCAAAACTTCTCCCACTGGCTTCTTTCAAGATAAATTCTTTCTCAAGAAAGACAGCGCCACAGGCAACAAAAATTTTGTCCTCAATGGGATTATAGAAGTTGTATCCTCTGGTTTCTTTAGGATACCCCACAAACACGCATTTATCTGACTCGGGCTCTAGCTTACTAGAATTTTGATGCTTAACAAAAGCTTCGCATCCCAAGATCCTCATAATTGTGAGGTTAGGTCATCTCCCAATCCACAACTCATGTGGAGAAATGGGAACACTTTTAGATGGAATGTTATTCAGTGTCAAAGTAGTTGTTTCTAAGGCACGTCAGCAAAAATATGGAGGTAGAGTTGCTTGACTCATCATGCACTGAACTATGTCTAGTAGGGTTTGATTCCCCTCTCAGACACACCATTCCATTGGGGTGACCCGGGAGGGGTGAGCTGTGAGAGAATCCCACACTCTTTCAGATAGTCAACAAACTCATGGCCCAAGTACTCTCCACCTCGGTCAGATCAAAGAGCCTTTATGGATCGTCCAAGCTGGTTCTCTACTTCAGTCTTGAACTCCTTGAATTTCTCCAAGGATTTTGACTTATGTCTCATCAGATAGACATATCCATATCTACTGAAATCGTCAGTAAATGTGATGAAGTATACAAACCCACCTCTGGCTTGTTTGTTGAATGGCCCACACATATCGCTGTGTATGAGATCCAATAAACCTGTGGCCCTTTCACCTTTCTTGGCAAATGGCGCCTTTGTCACCTTGCCCAACAAACAAGGTTCGCAAACATGAAATTCCTCAAAGGAATCTGAATCCAAGAATCCATTTGCATGGAGTTGTTGGATGTGATTGTTGTTGATGTGCCCAAGATGACAGTGCCAAAGATAAGTGTTGTTGAAACCACTTAGCTTGATCCTTTTAACATTTATGTTGCACATAGAACTCTGCATATCCAAGACATACAATCCATTGCATAGAGTACCAGAACCATAGAACATGTCTGCAAATGAAAAAGAACATTTGTTCTCTTTGATTGCAAAACTGAATCCTTTCCTCGCTAGGGCAGGAATGGATATAATGTTCTTGGTAATCGATGGTACATAGTAACAATGGTCGAGTTCTAGTTGAAGTCCCGACGGCAGCGAGAGAGTGAGATCTCCCACGGTTACAGCCGCAACCTGTGCGCCGTTACCGAGTCAAAGATCAATCTCTCCATGTCGCATTGTCCTACTTCGTTTGAGCCCTTGCAAACTTGTACAAATATGCGCTCCATATGCGGTATCA
Source organism: Costus pulverulentus (assembly GCA_027562315.1). Classification (NCBI taxonomy): domain Eukaryota; kingdom Viridiplantae; phylum Streptophyta; class Magnoliopsida; order Zingiberales; family Costaceae; genus Costus; species Costus pulverulentus. The sequence continues at coordinate 24,770 of JANTFE010019092.1, forward strand.
AGTACCCATGTGTTTGAAGTAGACAAGTTGACTTCAACCACACAAATGCTAGAGCCTGAAGATGAAGGAGTCACCCTTCTCTTCACCTCTTTCTGGTGTTGCCTTTTATAGCACTCGAGCTTGGGGTCACCCCTCAAGTTTTGACACCAGTCCAACTTGTCCTCCCAAAGGACAGATCACAGTTTTAATCCGCTATTATTCATAGACATTATCTACAACAACAGACATGCAGATTAGTACCACATTTCAATCATTTAATTTGGACTTGAAATAAATGATTGTTTCTCACTATTTTAATAGGTTGACAACCCTCTCATGTCAATCAGGGAAACCACAGAATTTCCAAAGTGACATGGGATCCTTGTTCCTCACACGGCCCCGCGTCCCGCAAGGGCGGGATGTACTGCACGAGGTGACGCATGTATCTCAAGGTAGGCATGCCGGCCAATTGCAACTAGGAAATTCCCCTTCTCAAGATAGTTCAGGCACTTCGTGTCCAACGAGGGCTGGATACAGCACGAAGCCCTAACTTCTTGAGGCTGCTTCTAGAAACTTTCATCATGTGGACAAACCACATATGGAAGTTCTAGTCAAGTCCGACCTGACCGTTATGCCTAGGGCCAACAATTTTCTTGCGAAAGGCGCGTCCATAGTTTTAACTGGACTGGGGAAATTATTGTCACCACACGCCTCCTAAAGATAGATGGGTGTGTCTCACGAGGGTGGGAAACAGTGCACAACACCATCGATCGATAGTTTGACGAGGGCTAAGCGTCAGAAAGCGGGAACGGGACATGGTATAATTTTGAGAGGGTTTGGGTGGTGTCATACCACATTCATTTTATCTTATGTCTACCATTATAGGCATGCACCCTATAGTGATAACATAAAATAAAATAATCAGAGCATGGCAATAAAAGCAGTAAAACATGATATGGTTATAGCCTAGACAAGGGAAAACAAGCCCCTAGACCTGGACAGTACACCTAGCACTACCAAAAGCTCTTAGCGTTCAGCCCATGCTCCAAGTCGTTGGCTCCTAGCTCTGAGTGCTTCTGGGTCCTGCTTCATCCCCAGGTACACCTCCAAGGTTTTATGCTCCACCTGTGTTAGCTCGCAATGAAAAACTACAAAACCATATTTTAGTTTTTCATTAGAAAACTTGTTCATTAAATCTCCACGATCTTATCAAAAATTCAGATCTTTCGTTTTCTCTCAGGAGTCTACAAGTGGCCATATATACCCCGATTATCAATGCCACTTGCAATCCCTAATTTGTACGGATTAGGGCAATCACCCAGTCCATGCCCCGAAATCTAGATATAAGTCTCACACCTTGGGTCTATCCCATGAATATGAGGAGAAATAAATTCTCACACATAGGGTCTATCCCCATGTGTAGAAACCGAAGATCATGAATAATATAAGAGCAAGAAATAACAAACCTACTATTTTTCTACACATAAAACATGACATAAAGATTTTCAAATAAATTTCTTAAGACATGCGCATGCTAGAAAAATCCATACACCGATGTATCTCGTAAGCTGCCTCTGATACCACTGTTGGGAATTCCCGGGCTATTTAAAACGAAAAACAGCGGAAGCGAGCCCGAAACGAGATTCCTAATTCAACAATACAGACCGCCTTATGAAGAATACAAAGGATGTGATAGGGGTATACCTTTCTAGCGGCTTTGAAGCTATCGATGTTGACGACTGGAGATGCATAATCGGCCCGCCCTCTACACTCGTGCACACACGGACTGCCTCGAGACTCCTCTACTCCATTCACGTACTAGCTTCGGGAGAAGAGATCCACGCCTCTAACATCTTCTCTGCTTCCACCAATTTCGAAGACTACGCGCCAAGAAGAAGGGGAAGCGTTGGCGACAAGGAGTGGGCAGCACTACAACTTGTCCCAACCTTGATGCAAAAACTTTTTCTTACTGTCGTCACGTAGAAGACCCTCACGCCAGGAGCATGTTGGGGTATGCCCTTAAGGCTAATGTTTGAGGCCTTGGGATTCTTTCAGTATCATGTATAAACTCTATGTTTATAATGGCAATGGTTGTTATTCAGGTTGTTACATCATCTGCTGCAATATGTATACTTCTGAATAATGTCTCAATGCTGTTCAGCTTGGCTGACATGCAGTTTTGTCCTTAGTCGAGATATCTTGGTGAACATGAGACAGCCCTGATATGATTGAGACTAATGTGTGTTCTAATCTTATAGGATGCTTCGAGCATGGAATAAGATGTAGACTCATGGGTACATTGGATGTACTGGACAGACCCTACTTAGGATATTCAATTGCTTGTCACAATGTGAATAATCCTTATATGCAAACAAGTGGCATATTTCCTTTGACTTGAGATCACTTGTGTTTCTAAATGGTGATTGGCATTATTTTGAGGTAGTTCAATATCATTTGGAATATAATGGTTATAGACTATCTTGAATGATGAGCATGAGTCATGTTAGGGCACTAGTGATAGATATAGGATTGCCGTCTCCTTGATTGGAGTGTGATGTTCTATAAGGGGCCCCCTGTATGAGATGATTGAGA
>JANTFE010019120.1:6141-24541 GCA_027562315.1 Costus pulverulentus
TCACAATCAATAATTTTATTTAAATCATGAACAAAATATCACAGTTACTGATTTTATTTAAATCCAAATAATGCTTACCAGAACTTAAGATCCTTGGATCTTACACACCCGTTTCTTTTCTCTCAAAATTGGATGGAAACAGCTCAGTCTGTCCCAACTCCCGCTGCTCACCGAGTCACTCCTACCACTCCTCTACACTTTGCCAAAAAACTTTTCTAGGCATGGACCCTACCTAGTCATCATAGGTAGGGTCCATCCCTACCATTCATCATGGGAAATGAAGTAGGGTAATAGAGCAACCTTTGCTATTGTTAACCCTTCTCTCTCCTCACTAAATCCTCCCTCCTCTATCTCGTCACTCAAGGTAGACTCCTTTGTTTCTCTCTCTCTTCACTTGAAACCATCTCTCTCCTAAGAAACCTCTACTCTCTCCTTGCCCTTGCTGTCTCTACCCTTGCAATCGCTGACATATGCAGCACTCCTCCTTTGCCCGTGTCTTTGAGGCTCTCTCCCCACTCTCCATGGCTTTCTTCTGCCGCATTATAGTGGAGAAAGGAGCCCTACTGTGCCTCCATTCACCCACCCAACTTCGCCACCATTGAAGACTATTCACTGCTAGCCCTAGAAAGATAACTTCTATTATTTCCTATCCCTTTTTATCTATTAATCCAATTTCACTTTCTTACAATATCATAGAACTCCATATATATCATAGGATTGTTTTAGGGTTTTTCAATATCAGTTTAAATGCTAATATCCTTAGTGTATCCGATAGCCTCATTATAGTGGAGAAAGGATCCCTAGCTGCTGCGCCACCGCTCGCCCACCCAACTTCACCAGCATAGAAAATTGTTCATCACCAGCCCAGGTAAGATAACTTTTGTCATTTCCTCTATTTTTTTCAGATTAGTCCAATTACACTTACAGTTTGACCCTAATGTTTATGTCAAGGATCATGTAAATTTTTTTTTACATTTTTTCAAAATTATTTTATATTGTAGAAATTTGGGTTCAATCACAGAAATTCATGTAAATGCACTAAAAAAATATGTAATGGGTGGCTGAGAACCTCATTAGTGAATGTAATGTTTATGTCAAAGACCATGCAATTTTTTTACATTTTTTAGAATTATTTTATATTGTCAAAATTAGGGTTTATATCATAGAAATTCATGTAAATGCACAGAAAAACTAGGCTAGGGGTGGCTGAGAATCTCATTAGTAAGTCTAATGTTTATTTCAAGGATCATGCAATTTTGTTTATATTTTTTAGAAATATTTCAGATCGTATAAATTTGGATTTATTTCATAGAAATTCATGTCAAATGCAATGAAAAACTATGTTACGGGTGGTAGAGAGCCTTGTTTGTAAATCTACTGTCTATTTCAAGGATCATGCAATTTTTAAAATTTTTACAGAATTATTTCATATCATAGAAATTTGGGTTTATATCGTAGAAATTTATGTATGTGCATTGAAAAAATAGGTTAGGGGTGGCTGAGAGCCTCATTAGTGAATCTAATGTTTATGTCAAGGCTCATGCATTTTTTTTTATATTTTTTAAAACTATTTTATATCAAAGAAATTTGGGTTCATAACATAGAAATTCATGTAAATGAACCAAAAAATTAGGTTATGGGGGTGGCTCAAAGCCTCATTATTTAAACTAATGTTATGTTAATGATCATGCAATTTTTTTACATTTTTTTTAGAATTATTTCATATCATAGAAATTTGGGATGATATTGTAGAAATGCATGTAAATGCATGAAAAACTATGTTAGGGGTGGCTGAGGGTCTCATTAGTGAATCTAATGTTTATGTCAAGGATCACATATTTTTTTTACATTTTTTAGAATTATTTCATATTGTAGAAATTTGGGTTCATTTCGTAGAAATTCATATCAAATGCACATAACATGCATTGAATGTTATAGAAATTAAGATAATGAACAGTTATGGAGATAATTCGAGTTCAGGCAGTTCGAGTTTCGATGCTCGCTGGTTTATTTGTAAGCCACAAACATGAACGACAAGGGGACAGATGGCAAAGGCAGCATGCCTAGAACCTATTCGGCCCATGTACAGCAGGTGTTCAATGGCCAAACTACATAGTGTGTTGGAAGAAGTGTCTAGTGGCAACTCTATAAAAAAGGACATGCCAGTGAGCCCCTTTAGTAATCTATTATAAATTCTAATCGTAGTCTTAGATATGCTGGCAATTGAATACATATTACCAAATGGGATAGTGAAAGTATAGGGTTCAAATTAAATAAATCTTTTTTCCAATTCACTGTGAGGGACGTATCCCTCATATTGAGTCTTCCAAAAGTTGGTAATTTGATAAATTTTGAAAAGGAGTTGCCCACTAGCTATTTGTATAATGAAGCATATAGATGAGAGAATATCAGCTGTGCAATATTGGAAAACAAGTTGACTAGGCTTAGTGCCAATTTCCTATAAGTTGTGTACATTTTGTTAAAGTTATATAATTATTTGCAATGATATCTGATAAGCTATGTACAATGTGTTGTAATTATTTTGAAAACGAATTTATAAATATTTTGGTTGTCAGGATTTTTCATAATTATAGGATTTTTTTCTATAATATTCTATAGGATTTTTCTACGATATTGATAGAGATGAATAGGCTAGATTGAGCCGATACAGGGCTAATAACCCTTATGTACCTATCTGGAGGTTGAATTTGGAGCGATCATCGTAAGGCCTTCGAAATAGGCAGTTCTAGAGCTTCTAGAGAAATTACAGGGGACCCATAATTTTTTTTAGGGTGGTAAGTTTTTTGGCTAGGATCCGGTGAGACGTCCAAAACTTCTACTAGAGGGCAGTACTTTTTTGTCATAGCCGTAATATGAATTTATGGGCTGGGTGTAATCTTTTTCATGGCCATAATTTTATCGGCGAAAATCAGAGAGGGCATCCGAAACTTTCACGAGCGGGGTGTGAAATTTTTCACAACCATAATATAAAATTATGCCGGGGGGGGGGGGGGGGGGGGGGGGGGGGGGGGGGGGGGGGGGTGGTAACGTAATTTTCTCGGTCTTGTTGGGTCTTGCACTGTGTTAGATATCTAAGGTTTTTCTCATGCTGCTGTATCATCCACTTCTTGTAACATATGCATGTTAATTAAATCGTTTGAAAATTATTCTACAACAATAAAAATAACAATATCATTTAGATTTTTACTTACAAATTTCATAATATTCAGATTGACTTCAGGAAATATTTCATCATCTAATGACTCCCAACCGAGGATCTTATTGTATGTCATCGGCTTCTTTACTTTCTCTAGTAATAATTCTGAAAAAATATAAAATATTTGCATGATCATTGTAATAACTATCTAAGGCTAATAACAACCCCTAACTCAATTTTTGAAAGCATTTGACATATATTTCTACAATATCGACAAGAATTTCTACAAAATAAAAAAATCTAAAAAATTTACATAATCATTGTAATAAATATTTGAGGCTAACAGTAACCCTATATCAATTTTTTAGTGCATTTAATATGGTTTTCTAGGATATTGATAAGAATTTCTAAGAAATAAAAAAATTGCATTATTAGTGTAATAATATTTGAGGCTAACAACAACTCCTAACCTAATTTTTGAGTGTATTTGACAAGAATTTGTACGATATAACAATAATTCTGAAAAAATTTACTGAATTTGATTCATCCTCGAATGACTATGAGGTGAAAGAATTTGTTTGTCCTCGGTTGGCGATGAGTAGTTCAAGTGGCAAAATCGGTAGAGTATACAGTACGGCAGCTAGGGTAGGACTTCTGAAAGCTTGCGATGAACTGTATAAGAGGAGAAGGTGAGGAGAGTGTGAGGAGGGAGGAGAGGAGACACCAGCAAAGGTAAGGAGTTTTTGGCGAATGCAATAGCAAAGAAGATCGACGAGGGCAAAACCGCATGCCGGGTGAAAATTCTTTTGAATGAGGATAGAGAGTGTACGGGTGACGAGAAGAAGGGTATAGTAAGGAGAGAGAATGGTTAACGGGAGCAATCGCTACTCTGTTACCCTATTTTTTTATTTCCCATGATGAATAGTGGAGATGGACCCTGCCTATGATGACTAGGAAGGATCCATGCCTAGAAAATTTCTTTGCCCCTTCGTCAACTTATCACTAGCCGCTCTTGCACCTCTCACTCCTACTGGATCCACCACCCATAGCTCTTGTTCTATCACCCACCTGCTTTCCTTTTTGTTCTCTTCTCTTCTCCCATTTCTCTTCTTTCTCTTTCTGTTCCCCCTTTTCTCCTGCCCGGTCCCCCACCCACAACTTTGTTCTTCTTCTCTTTTTTTTTCTCTCTCTCTCTCTCTCTCAAGTGCTGCCCTCACAACTCCTTTCTATTTTCTTTCTTTCAAAGGGAATATAAAAAAGGAAAATTTTAATATTTTTCTTTCCTTTCACTCTTCCTTTCCTCATTAACTTTTATACTAGCTATTTTCTTTTAGTAGAAGGAAACACAACCTAAGGGTTTATTTGGCTTAGGCTATTGAGCTTGGCCAATTGGGAATTGGGCTAAGAGGGATTACATGTGTCAAACTACTTACAACCAAACTCGAACCAAAATTAACAAAGTGAAAAATGGATTGGCCTGATTATAACCCAAATAAAATTAGAACTAACTTGAACCCGTCTAACATTGTAATGCAACAAATCAGTTTTTGGCAAGTCTAATAGTGCATGTATAAGATATTCTATGACTAGTGAGCGTGTTGGGAACTAGATGTGAAATATTAGATGGCTATAAAAAGGTTATAAAAAGTTAAGATCTTCATCACTTAAATTTCTGAACAATAATCATAGCAATGTAGAAATATATTTTAACTAATATTATATTATAGTATACATACTATGAAGCAAACTTTAAGAATGGACTTATATTTTGATGAAAAGTTATAGTGGCCAATTAGGGTAAAAATATAGCATCATCATGCTTTATTATATTGTGTCATTATATTTATTTTTTAAATTTTATAATAATATGAAATAGGGAGATACCATCTTTCAATTATTAAGACAATGATACTATGGTCAGCCACTAGATTAGATATGTTTTACATATTTGTATATTTTGTATTTATGATTTATTTTATTGTGATTTATGAGAAAAAATATTTTATTACATTTTAGATATTATATGCTATACTATATTTACTTGGCTAAAATTAGATTAAGTTATTAGTGATTAGTTAGTTGATAAAGTGGTAAAACAAATCGTTAACTGTCATCCGTAGGGGAGGATGAATAATAAATAATAATGAATGAAAGAGTGATTTTCTTTTGATATCTTATTTTATTCTATACAACGATTTTGTTTTTGGTGGTTTGCTTCTAATCGTACTGCTTATATATTAACAAGTTCAAGTTGTTAATTCTTTTGATAATTTCATTTATCAATTTTTTTCTCATCAAAATTTATATCTTTGCACTTGTTTTATACTGCTCCGCTATATAGATTTGATATTATAGATAAAGTTGTTATATCTTGTTCTTGACAATACACAATTTGAAGAAGAGTTTTGGAGAAGAAGAAATTTACAGAAAGGTGATATGTTTATTATTTTGTTCCTTTGCGCATATATAACATTGTAGAGTCTCGAACATGGAATATTATATTAGTGGCTAAAAGAGAGATACATATATACATTCCAAGTAAGCCTTTTATTCAATTGGAATGATAATATATGATCGATGCTCAACTTATTTGAATTTGCCTCTGTTTGGAGATCTCGTTGCTCCATCCTAGAATTACTCTACTCAGCATCTTCAACACTCCCCTTCAAGTTAGGAATTATACACATTGGTGATTCCTAAGTGGCTGAGTAAAACCTTAGATTGTATAGTGTTGAGAGGTTTAGTGAACACTTCCGCTAGTTGACAAAGTGTGGACACATAGCGCAGCTCAATATTCTTCTCCTCAACCTTCTTTTGTATTATTAGATGACAATCAATTTCTGCATGCTTCATTTGCTTATGGTAAACTAGATTCATGGCAATGTGAACTGCTGCTTGGTTGCCACAAAACAAGTTGATTGGTTGCAGATGCTAAGCTCCCAAGTCATGCATAACCATTTCCAACCAAGTTATCTTACAACACGTTGAAGCCTTCACACGGTATTCAGACTTTGCATTGGACCTTGATACTGTCAACTATTTCTTTCTTTTCCATGAGATCAGAGATCTGCCGAGAAGAATGTATTAACCTATAATAGAATAGCGTGTCTCATGACATCTTGCCCAATCCGAGTTGCAAAAGGCATTCAATTAAACTAAACTCATCCGAGGAAAAAAATCACTTGTCCTGGCGTCTGCTTTAGGTATGGTAACATGTGATAAGCAGCTTGAAGGTGAGGAACCCATGGCTTGTTCATGAAATGGCTCAAAATATGGTCAATATACATTAGGTCTGGGCCAGTTATGGTCAAGTTAATTAGTCTCTCACTGAGTCTCTTATATGAGGAAGGATTACTTACTTTATCTCCTTTGAATTTGCTAAGTAACATGTTATGTTCCATAGGGCAGTAAATTGGTTTTGCTCCTAGGTAACCAACATCCTCCAGTTTCTCGAGTGTGTATTTGCTTTATGATATGCTTATTCCTTTGTTTGCCCTATTGACTTCTATTCCAAGGAAGAATTTTAGCTCACCTAAGTCTCTCAGCAAGAACTTGTTCTTTAGGAAATTTTTAATGTCCTAAATTTCACTTTGATCATTTCCTACTATGGCCATGTCATCAACATAAATGAGTACAACTACAAACTTGTTTTTTCTTTTTTGGATTAGACGAACATTGAATAATCAGCCTTTGGTTGGGTGAAGTTTGCCTGTTGTAGTGTGTCTAATCATAAACCACTCACGTGATGCTTGTTTGAGCTCATACAATGATTTGTGAGTTTGCATGTGTGCCTCTCCCCCTTTTTATCTGAACACACGAGGTAAGTCCATGTAGACTTCTTCATCTAGCTCTCCATTTAGAAATCAACTATGAACATCAAGTTGATAGAGGTGCCATTTTCTAATGGAAGCCAATGCTAGAAGGAATTGAATTGTTGTGTGTTTGGCAACCAAAGCAAATGTCTCTTAATAATCTAGGCCCTTGATAGCTGTTCCGCAAGTATACGGACTATCAAAGTAATATAAATGTATCGATCCCACAGGGACCAAATACCAAGTACCGACTGATTAGATTATCTCAAGCTAGATGATCCTTTGATGGTTGTGGAAAGGTTGCTAAGATCTAAAATTAGGTTAAATAGTAATATAGCAATGTAAATAAAGTCAGAAGCAAAGTAATTGCACGACGCAAGGTCTAAGGATGAATAGGATCAGGGCTAGGGTTCACCGCCTTGACGTGCTATGTGTGGATTGATAACAATATAGAATGCCCTTTTGAGTCTTAGGGCAATCCCAAATGTACGAGTCGTCCTCTCTCAAGAATGCAACAAGGTGTTTACCCCTGCCAAATGTCTACCGTCGTAGTACGCCTAGTGGGATAAACCCAATGAATGCCGGATTGTGCATATCATCCCATCATTTGTACAAGTCGTTCCCTCTCGAGGATGCGTAGTACGCCTAGTGGGATAAACCCAATGAACGCCTAGTGGGACTATTTATACCAATATTGCCATCGTAGAGGTCAGATGTGCTAGCAGCATCAACTTTGGAAAATAATTCCTTCATATCCTCCCGCTTAGATGTAATCTTAGGCTTCCAAGTTTCGAATGAGGGCTCCTCCCTCTTACCATTTTCACTACGCACCTCACTCGAATCAGTAGATCCAACAAACTTGATAAATGCCCAGTCACATTTCATAGTGATATCACTTGCAAAAGGAAGATCACTAGAAGTGGCGAGTTTAGAAATATCCAAGACTGAAGATGCATTACTTTGCTCGTTTACCATGGTATTATCCCCTTGCACCTCAAGATTGGCGGTATAGTTGGATACATTCAGCATTCTGTTATTTGCTTCATAGTACTCTCTAGATTTCATTTCTCCACATGCCTCTATGCTCTTATCTTGTTTCAATGCAACTATGTCGACCAACTCATCATCTACAACTTCCATGCTGCGGTAAGTCCCTGCAAAGAAAGGGCACTTTAGACCTCTAGAGATTTCAAAATTGATAACATCTCCACTGATATTCAACTTGAGCTTCCCATTCCTAATATCAATTATGGCACCAGAAGTTGCCAAGAAAGTTCGGTCAAAGATTATGGGAAATTGGGCATCTTCTTCCATGTCTAACACAATGAAGTCCTCCAGGATAGAGACTTTACTGACTTTGATTGGTATATCTTTCAATATGCCTACCGAGTAACGTATCGAGTGGTCAGCAAGTTGCAACGAAACACTCATCTCCTTCATTTCCCCCATATCTAACTCTTTGCAGATTGACAATGGTAATAGACTCACGCTGGCCCCAAGGTCACATAGGGCATGATCAAAGCTAACATTCTCAATCCGACATGGTATTGAGAAACTGCCAAGGTCCTTCTCCATGTCCAAACACGTGTCGGATTCATTTATTGGCTCCACTACGCATGTATTTATAGCATTGCACTGTTCTCTAGGATTGGCCTCGGGTTGTCCCGAAAGTCTCCTGGGAGGTCTAGGTGATGTCAAGGCTTGCTGTGCAATCTGGCTTTCAAGCATCTTCCCATGTGTGGTTAAAGCTTCAACTTGAGAAACTAGTTGTTGAATGGTCTCATTCATGCGCTCATTCTATTTGGACACTTGTTCAATCTGTTTGGCTTGGTTAGCCATAAAACCTTCGAGCATGGATTCCAGATTTGACTTTGGTGGTTGAGGTGGAGGTTGCTGCCTTTGTTGTTGGAATCCTACTTGTTGTCTATACTCGGGTTATTGTGTCGCATTGTAGTTCCGGTAAGAGAAATTTGGGTGGCTCTTCCACCCAGGATTATACGTGTTTGAGTACGGGTCATGTTGTGGTCTCGATTGGAAACTATTGAGAGCATTCACTTAATCCAGTGTAGAGTCCCCAAAAGGAGTAGGTCCTGATTGGTAATCGGTTGATGTTTGCCCTGACGTAGGACCATTTTCCCAAGAGACACTATTGACTGAGGCAGTTGTGGAGTTCAGTCCCCATGTATCAAACTTGTGTGCCAAAGAATCAACTTTGGCGGCTATGGAGGTTAAGGCATCTAATTCAAATTTACCACTTGCCTTGGGTGGTCCGGCTCTCTCAGTTGACCATTGATGGTGGTTCATAGCCATGTCTTCTATCAAATTCAAGGCTTCATCAATTTCTTTGCTCATTAGGGCACCACCAGCTGCTGCTTCAATGGTAAGTCTGGTATTGTAGTTGAGACCACTATAGAAGGTATGGATAAGAAACCACTTCTCCATACCATGATGAGGGCACATTATCTGATATTTCTTGAAGCGATCCCATGCTTCACATAATGACTCGTTGTCCCTTTGAGCAAAATTAATGATCTGAGCTCTTAATTGGGCCATCTTGCTTGGCAGAAAATATTTAGAAAGGAAGACTTTAGAGAGCTACCCCCATGTCGAGATGGATCTAGAAGCGAGTGAGTGCAGCCAAGCATGAGCATGGTCCCACAATGAAAATGGAAACAATCTCGACCGTAATGCATCATCTGACACTCCATTCATCTTCAGTGTGTTGCAAACTTCGAAAAAGATTGACAGGTGTAGATTCGGGTCCTCAAGTGGCGAACCTCCGAATTGATGTTGAGTCACCATGTTCACAAGCGCCGGCTTGATTTCAAAATTATTTGCCTCGATCGGAGGCCGAGTAATACTGGTATGAAGGCCTTGTGCATTTGGTGAAGCAAAGTCTCTTAGAGTTCAGCGGCTATCCATCTTGAGCCTTTTAAGAGATTCCTTGGACTCAGCTTTTCTACATCGCCGGAAGGTCTTCTCAATTTCAAGATCGGCAGGTATTAGTTCTCCCGACTGTAGAGTCTTACGCATAAACCAAGTGAGATCAAAGCCAACTTTCCAAATAACAAAAAGATTTGCAGTGATTATCAAGTATATAGAAAAGCTTAATAGTAAATAACTAAAAAAATGCTAAATTAAAAGAAAGAAAAGTGTCTAGTCTAGCAATAACTTAACCGTGTCGATATTGATAAATTTGGTCCCAGCAACGACGCTAAAAACTTGATAGCTGTTCCGTAAGTATACGGACTATCGAAGTAATATAAATGTATCGATCCCACAGGGACCAAATACCAAGTACCGACTGATTAGATTATCACAAGCTAGGCGATCCTTTGATGGTTGTGAAAAGGTTGCTAAGATCTAAAATTAGGCTAAACAGTAATAAAGCAAGGTAAATAAAGTCGGAAGCAAAGTAATTGCATGACGCAAGGTCTAAGGATGAATAGGATTAGGGCTAGGGTTCATCGCCTTGACGCGCTATGCGTGGATTGATAACAATATAGAATTCCCTTTTTAAGTCTTAGGGCAATCCCAAATGTACGAGTCGTCCTCTCTCAAGGATGCAACAAAGTGCTTACCCCTGCCAAACGTCTACCGTCGTAGTACGCCTAGTGGGATAAACCCAATGAACGCCAGATTGTGCATACAATCCCATCATTTGTACAAGTCGTCCCCTCTCGAGGATGCAAAGAGGTGTTTATACAGTTAAACGTCTACCATCGTAGTCCGCATAACCGAATAAACCCAAAGGGTGCAAAATGGCATACACTACCTGTATTCAACCAACTACTCTCGTATGAAGATTGAGGTACTCTTGCCTAGGGTTTCTAACATCCAGACGTGCCTCTCGGCCTTACCGGATATCTAAGAGCATGAAGCTAACAAAATGCAACACTTCATTCATTTGGTGCAACTAGGCATGATAAGACAATTTAGGGTTCATAAAATAAAGCTACAATCCACACATAGAACATTCAAGGGGCTTTCCCTAGCCCTGAAACAAGATTTAAGCTACAATATCCATGTTCCAAAGCAAAGTATAAATCAATTCGATCGATACATCCATGGTTAACAAAGGCGATCAAGTAAATGGAAATAAGAAAACAAGACTCCCTCAAGAAGGAAGAAGCCGCCTGAGAAGCCTTCTTCTTCCTCTAATCGGTCGTCTGCCTCCTTCACACTCTCGCGTTGAAGGGTTTTCTTCTCTCCTTCGCTGCACAGTCGCCGCCTCTCGTGCGTACGTGCGTGAATATCCCCCGAATGAATCCCCCTTTTTCCCTTACGTGAATAGAGCTTTTGTGTTTTTTTCCTTCCTCCCCTGGTTGAATTCCTCTTTTGCCCTTTTGGAGCCCTCTATCTGACGTGGATAAGGCGAGGGTCAAAATCTGGAAAAATCGGCATCAGGCGACACAAAAGTCATGGGGTGTGATTCCGGTCGTTGGGTGGACCGTGGTTCTTGCCGAGAATACAGATTTAGCTGAAAATAGTCGCATTCCCTCGCTTTTCCCCTGAAATGAAGCAAAAAACACCCAAGAGTGTAGATTCCAAAGATAATGCAATAATTCCATGTAAATCAGGTGTAAATGCTAGAATAGTGAAGATATAACAGTGGAAATAGCATATAAATTTCTATATAAAAACTACTTAACAGCCCTCCACTTAATTGTATCCTTTTGCAACTAGTCTCATTTTATAGCGATCAATTTGCCCATTTGATAGATATTTGATTCCGTATACCTATCGGCATCCAATTGTATTCTTCCCTAGTGGTAACATTTGTAAAGACCAAGTTTTATTGGATTCAAAGTCTTCGAGTTCTTACCACATGGCTATGCACCATTTCTGATTTGAATTAGCTTCCTCAAAAGGTGATTGTTCTTTTTCACTGGAGATAGAAGTGACAAAGGTTTTGCATCCTAGAGATAAATTATCATATGAAATTACATCAGCAATAAGATATATAGTATATATACCTTCGTCCATTGTTGAGTAGATTCTTGAAGGGAAAGATATTTCAAATTGATATTCATTCAAGTAGTCTCAAGCTTTTGTTATTCTTCTTGGTCATGATGTAGTTGTTGCTTGTTTAGTTAGTATGGAGTTTTGAATACCTTGTTTGGTGTGAGTCAAAACTTCAGATGTAACAATGGAATAGTTAAAAAAAACAATGGAATCGTTAACTTTGATTTGATGATCCAACATTAAAGCCTTGTTGTTGATGAGTTGGTGAGTCTCTCTACCTTTTCAGTAATGTAATTTTGGGAAGATCCTTGCATTGGATGATGCGTGTGGAAAGATATTTTCTTGGAAGACTACATTGCATGAGATGAATATCTTCTTGGTGGATAAATCAAATACTCGATATCCTTTTTCTGTTTGAGGATATCCCCGGAATAAAAATTGGAATGCCAGGGAACAAATTTCCTTATCCATTAATAATTTGTGGTAGCAAAACACAAACTTCCAAATACATGGAGATGCTCATGAAACAGGAGAAGTATTTCAAGTGGAGTTCTTCCTCGCAATATGGGAGTTGGGGTTCGCTTTATTGGGTAGGTTTCTATTAAGATTGATTCTCACTATAATATTTTCAAAAAACTTGCCTAAAACAGAAGTGCCCTAGAAACATTAGGAGGTGCATGTGCTCTCTCTTAGCCACTTAATTTTGCTATCGTTTGGTGTAGTATTCGTTTGCTTGAATTCAAATCATTTAATGCAAATTCAACACCATTTTAGTCTAGATAATTTGAACTTTAGATGTGGACTGTGTTTTGGCTAAATCGATGAATCTTATCAAGCATTGTTTGGTATTTAACTAATGGTGCATAAGATAGGTCTAGGTGCATTGAGTAAAATCATCCACGATTGAGAGAAAATACTTCATCCCATTAATTAAAGGAATGTTATATCCTCCCCAACTATCAGTGTAAACAATCTCAAAGGGAGCCTTAGTCTGAATGATACTTGTTGGAAAAGATAAACCACTTTGTTTGGCTAAAGGATATATCAAATAGCTAAAATTATTCTGTGGAACAAAATGTGACAATAAGCTGGCAACTTTATTCGAGGGATGCCTAAGTCGTTGACAATAAAGACTTTATAATGAAGGTATTGATGGTCCAACATTGTTGCTTGAAGCTATTAAGAAATATCCAAGTAATAAAGTCCACCTCATGTAGTTCCTATCCCAATCACCTTCTTTAATTGTCACTTCTGTAGCATGCAAGCCTTATTGGTGAATGAAACAATGTAAGGGGAATCGTATAATAGTTTGTTAACTGAAATTATATTCAGTTTGAATGAGCGAAAATAAAGCGCATCATATAGGCTAAAATTCTAGAACTGAACATTTCCTATGTTTGTGGCAAGTGTAGTCGATCGGTTTGGTAAGTGAATGACACAATTTGTAATTTCAAATTTCATTACTAACAAATTAGTTGAATGCATCATGTGGTATGAAGCTCTTCTATCTAATATCTAGTTCAAGTTCTTGTTGTTATTAGAAACACAGAAGATTGTTCCTATGAAGTTGTCATCTATACGGTTTTCTATCACTTTCGAGCCATTCTCAGCAAGCAACGCAATAAGATTTTGATATTGCTCCATAGTAAATGAAAAGTGGCACTTATTGTTGCATGATATGCCCTAGAAGAATCACTCTTATATTCTCATTTGTAGGTGTTGCTTACTGCCTTAAGCAGTTACCTACAAAAAACCAATTGTGGGACCTTGTATACCACCATGACATTTGAGGTGTGCACAACAAGTGTTTGATGTATGACAAACACTATCACATTTTCCACATTTTCGATATTGATTCTTGTGGTTGTAGTTCCTCTTCAAGTCTTCATTGGCAGTGAAGGTGGATGCTTCAGCAAGTGTTATAGTAGGTTCATCTACATTCGTTCTCTCTCATTACTTCTCTTCTGGGGAGGCGATTCTGTTCATGAGGGGGAGGCGATTCTGTTCATGGTGGGGAGGGGATTTACAAAAAGAATTTGTCCCCTCACACTACTGTGCATATCGTGAAGTCTATTGAAGTTAAAAAAAAAAGGGGAAAAGAAATATTGTTACGACAATATGTTTGATCAAGATGAAATTAAATTTAAAATTGCAAAGAAATTAACTTTGATGTGAGATAGCCAAACGGTGAATCAAAATTGAAATTTTAATTTTTTGAATATGATTGGAACATAGAGATGAGATGAGTGCAATTTATAGTAAAAGAATAATTTTGATTAAAAATTAAACTATTTTTACATGATTAAATTATTGGTCAAAGACAAAAATGTTGACCTTGATTTAATAAAAATCGATGTAACAGAGTGATGTTGTAAAATTTAGCCATAATAAATTGCTAATTATGATTAATTGTTATAAAATTATGGGTCAAAATTAAAACTTTAACTAAATTCAAATAAAATAGTTTGACATTCCTTTTTGATGTAGGACAGGGTCTAAAAGCATTTAAACGATGATTTTCGAAATCTGGTTTTGATAATAAATAGATAGTAAGGAAAACCGATTTAAGACTAATAGATTTTGAAACTAATTTTTTTGTACTTTTGATAGTAAAGGAAAAACCCGAAATTATATTAGAAAAGTATAAATACTAAAATTAAACTTACAGTGCGATCCTTGAGAATTGAAGGATCGTGCCACCCCGTTCTTCACAGGTCCAACTTTGATGAAAGGTATAGAATGGTCGAGCATTACACATAGACACAAAAAGGGATCCTAAAAAGCCTCGGATTCATATTACACACTTCAATCAAGGGGGAGGCTAATCCTCACAAGTTCCCTTGCTAATATGAAGGGGGGACTACAAAATCAAAGAGTAGTATAGATGCTATTCGGACCACAAGGGGAAACAATACAAAGGAAAAGGGGAAAAACTTAGCTTGCCCGGTTTGAAGATCCCTCCTTGTTCCTTGCGCAACTTGATCCCTTGATGGCCTTCTTGGCATCAAAATGCAAGGTCTTATGAAGTAGAACTCTCGGCTAGAAGGAGGTAAGAAGGGAAGAGAGAAAGGCTTGGGCGACACAAGCACCCATCTAAATTACTAGGCAACTAATAGACATTTCTCTCAACAACAACTAATGAAAATACATGAGGGAGGTTACATTTATAGGCGAGGGGAAGACTAGGGCAGGATTGACTTTTGATTCCTTGCGCCCTTTACAAAAATGGTGAGAATTCAAAATTTGAAATTTGGTAGGATCTTTGAAATTTGAAAAGCTTCCATAGTTATTTGGGTGGCAAGGCATTGATGGAAACTCCCATTTAATGCTCTCGTTTGATTGTTGATCTTGAATGGATGAATTTGAATTCCTTGAATGCTTGGGTTGGAGAATATCTTGAATGGATGGCTGAGGTGGCTGAATGCTTCATTGAAGATGCGCCCAACAAAGATGGAAGTTGAGCTTGCAAGTGTGTTGACCCATGGCATGAGATTAACTTGGGCTTTGAAGTCTTCTTTCCTTTCTTGAGTTGAGCTTGTTGAGTGGAACTTGAGCTGACCTTTGAGTGAAGTTTGAGTAGATCCTTATCTTGAGTGACTTGCCAAAATATAACCAAATGCATGTATGCACTATCCTACCATGATGCAAGAGTACATGAAGGTTTCATGACTTACAATGCACAACCTACTACATTTGAACTTGCCATAAATGACTACATGATGCATGGATTATTGAAAATGTAAACTAACCTACATGCAATGCAAGGGATGGTAAAAGGGTGGGCTCTAGGGGAACTCTTGTCTAAGGGGTTTCCTCTGAGTCTATGCATGCCTCCTCAGAGCAGGGCTACTACCTCCATCAGTTCTCCCTGGATTTAAAAGAATTCTCCTTTGGAGAATTTTCCTTGTACCCTTGGAGTAGCTCAGGGGTGGCTATAGCAAGCTATGCCTCAGGGAACCATTCCTCCTCACCACTAAGGAATCTAACTCTATAAATCTTTCGTATCTCATCAGTGGTGAGTCTGGTTTGATCCCCAAGGATAGCCTCAATCTCCAGATCATGGTTGTCATCAAGTATGGAGAGGGGCAACCATGATCTGGAGAGCGGCTATGGGTAGAGAGGGGGATCCTCCACATGGGCGGTGGTGAGGATCTTTGGTTGGGCTGAATCATCGAAGCAATTAGTTCTTTTTGTCTAATTACCCTATTGGTTCAGGGTCTCCTACATTAGAACACCTTTTCCGGCAAGTGTTGTAGAACGGCACCAATGGCTTGGATCTTCATCCCAAGGCTAGAACCGGGCATGGAAGAAGAGAACTCGAGGCATCCGTGTGTGTGAGACTACAGAGGGCGCATGCTTGTATGCCTACCTTGCCATTGACTTGCATTTTCTCTAGGTACTTTCTTACTATATTGTGTCGACCCCCTCGCAAGAGCGATCCATTGGGTTTTTGGAACCGACCTATTTCAGGGATATGCCTCCGCTGTGTATTTGTTTTATTTGATAAAATTTGTAAATATCCCCAGGGTTTCCCAACACTTTATTTCAGAGGATGAGGATCTAAAAGTCCTAAGTCATGAGATTGTTTAGAGGACTTATGGTCTAAGTCAACTCCTAGCTTTGGAAATTCATAAGGGTTTAGGTAGGGCATGAGGGTTTCCTTAGGAGGTCCTATCTCAAGGGGTGGTGTGTGCTCCTCATCTAGGTTGGTTTCCGTCTAGGCTAAGGGGTATATGGGTTGGTCAAGATGGGTGTCCCTAGATAAATCTTGAGGTATCATCAGTTGGAGGGTTGCTTGGGTAGGTTTGGACTCACCTATGACTCCCTTGTTGGTTGCAACTCTAAGCTCTCTAGGCATGGATGATTTCAGTTTGATTTTTTGACCTGAGTGGCTGAAGACATAAGTGTTAGTCTGAGCATAGTGGACCACATTCATGTCATATAGCCAAGGTTTGCCTAGTAGGACTTGTGCAACATCCATAGTGATGATGTCACACCAGACTTGTCCTTCATAGCTACCAAAGTATAAGGGGACACAGCTCCTATGGGTCACAAGTACACTTGATTGATTAACCTAAGAGATGTGGTAGGGTGTTGGGTGAGCCTCTACCTTAAGCATAAATTTGGTGGCAACAGAGTGGGAGACGGCGTTGAGGCTTCTACCCCCATATATCACTACTTTTCACAAGTTTCCATTGCATTTCGTGTAAGTTGTTGGTGTTTTTGCCCATGGGTCAGTTGTTGGTCTATATTTTGTACTACTTGACATCGATATTTTGTATATATCATTCTGGCATTGTCGTGATGTTTACATCTGTGATTATGTACTTACAAGATAATGTCCCTAGAGACAGATTATATCTGTGCCCAAACTTATGTCCCTAGTCAAGTACCTGAGTAGATAAAGGAGAGTTTTAGTACATGTGAGACTGGTATATGAGCTAGTTAGGCATAAGGTGCTAATGCTGGCATATGGGTATATCAGTGGTGGATATATTAGACTGACCAGCTGTGAGGCTCTAACTTGGTGTCATCAGTTAACCTCACAAGTGTTAGGAGATGCATCGATCCCTTGACTTGAGATCATTGACTCTTCTATATGATTAGAGACATGTTTTGATACAACCTAGCACCTCACCATAGTTAGGAGGTTATAACGGTTGTCATCTATATGATTAGAGACATGCTTTGATACATCCTAGCACCTCACCGTAGTTAGGATGTTTACATATGTGATTATGTGCTTACAAGATAATGTCCCTAGAGACAGATTGTATTTGTGCTCAAACTTATGTCCCTAGTCAAGTACCTGAGTAGATAAAGGAGAGTTCTAGTACATGTGAGATTGGTATATGAGCTAGTTAGGCACAAGGTGCTAACGTAGGCATATGCGTATATCAGTGGCGGATATATTAGACTAACCTGCTGTGAGGCTCTAACTTGGTGTCATCAGTTAACCTCACAAGTGTTAGGAGATGCATCGATCCCTTGACTTGAGATCATTGACTCTTCTATATGATTAGAGACATGCTTTGATACAACCTAGCACCTCACCATAGTTAGGAGGTTATAATGGTTGTCATTGGGTATGTCACGACCCATATGAGAAGTGTTGGTGTATATGCCCTAAAGACCAATGTATGGACATGGTCAGACATTGTTTGAATGTACTTTGATAGAACTATTACTCTTTATATGGGCATGGTCGTTATTATGCAGACTTCTCTACCTACGTTGATGTATTGAGTTGCATAAATAATGTCTCAGGAGTTTGGATTGGATCCATTCTCATAAGCTATCCCCAGACAAGGTACCTTAGCAGATATGAGACAGCTTTGGTACATGTGAGACTGGTGTGTGGGCTGGTTAGGTGCAGGGCATAGTAACGTAGACATACAGGTGCATTGGATGCACTGGAGTGATCCACCGTGAGGATTGATTTGTCTAGTCAACAAGTCAATCTCAC
>JANTFE010019133.1:0-17749 GCA_027562315.1 Costus pulverulentus
AGTTGGATGCAACCGTGACACAAGATGGTGCTTCCTACACCATGCCGAGATCAAGCAACCTCCATACTCTAGCTAAGTTCCTCCTCTTCATTGGTTGATGTTTTCCTTGACGTTCTTGAACATCCATCTACACTCACACCACATCTCTACAGATGGCGCAAGACCAAGAAGGAACTATCAAGCGCACCCCCTATCCTCCCCTCTTAGATAGTTAGTCCCTAACATGTTAGCAAGGGAACTTGGAGGTAGCCTCCCCCTTGGTTGTCTTTGTAATTTGGCCTGTTGATATTCTTTCTAAATACTCACCCACGCATGTGTGGGAGTGCTGTAATGCCATGGTTGTAAGCTCATAGGGCCCTACTTCGTGAGTTTCAACCATTGGACCGGTGAAGAACGGGGTGAACGTCCCTTCTATTCTCAAGGGGCGCAAGGTGAGTTCCTCCCCTAGTTTAGTCCTATTTCTTGTTGTAGAACTGCATGCCTTAGATCTTGTTAAGATTTCATCTTGATTTCAAATGCATGACAGATCTAGTTTCATGAATGGCCTCGGTTTTTATCTCTATAGTATGAAAACCTAATTTCACAAAGCGTTAGAGTAAATCGGTTTTCAATAAGTATAAGTTATCTACAAACGATTTCAAATGCGTTGTTTGAATGCTTGAAGACCCCACCCCCATCACCATTGAAGAAGCTTCCACCCTATTTGAAGAAATTTCCTTGAACCATAGCCAATGCGACCCTGAAGAAGAACTACTATATTGTGATGGTAAGAATGAAAGCGAGGAATGCCAACCCCTAACTGAAAAGGTAAGTTCTCTTAGTATAGAATCTCTTCTTGATAAGTTTATGACAAATCAAAGTCTACTCATGCAAAATCAAAACAAAGAAATTGAAGATCTGAAGGAAATGTTTAGTCCACTTGCCTCTCAAGTGGAATTCTTAGCTATTCGCAATAAAACTTTAGAAGATCAGATGCCTGATGAATACTGCAATGCTATCATGACTAGAAGTGGAAAACAATTAGGAGAACCTATAAGGGAAGTTGTGAACAATGAACAAGAGCTTGATGATAACCATGAAAGGAAACTAGAGTTAGGAAAATCTTCTTCACATGAGGAGTCCCAAACTTGTTTACCACCTCAAAAGAGTGATGAACCATGTGAGAAAGATAATCCTAAACGTAATTTGCCTCCTCTTTACAAGCCACCTATACCCTTTCCTCAAAGGTTAATACAAGAAAAGTTAGACAAACAATTTGGGAGATTTCTAGATATTTTGAAAAAGCTTTACATTAACATTCCATTTACTGAAGCTTTATCTCAAATGCCCACATATGCTAAATTCTTGAAAGAAATAGTGTCTAATAAGAGAAAAATAGAGGACTATGGCATTGTGGTCTTAAATGAGGAATGTAGTGCTATTATCCAAAACAAAACACCACTCAAATTGAAGGATCCAGGTAGTTTTTCTATCCCTTGTTTTATTGGCAATATGGCTTTTGACCGAGCCTTATGTGATTTGGGGGCTAGTGTGAGCCTAATGTCATTATCTGTTTGCAGGAGATTGGACATGGGAGAGCTCAAGCCGACTTCTATATCTTTGCAGCTCGCTAATCGCTCAGTGAAGTATCCAGTAGGTATTCTTGAGGATGTTCCTATCCAAGTTGGTAAGTATTTTGTGCCTACTGATTTTGTAGTTCTTGAAATAGAGGAAGATGCGAAAATTCATATTATCCTTGGTAGACCATTCTTAGCCACTGTTGGAGCACTTATTGATGTAAAGAATGGTAAACTCACTCTAAACATTAGTGATAATAAAATTGAGTTTGATTTGAACAATTCACTAAAAAAAACCTGCATATGCTAGTTCTTGCTGTAGCGTTCATGTTGTTGATGATGTAGTTTATGATTTTGGTTTTCTGTTTGATTCTTGTTCTGATTCTACTTCTGATTCTTATGAAAATTCAAATGCTGAAGTTGATGATTCCGACTTTGATGATGATTATTGTAATGAAACTCGTGATATTGTAGACTGTGTCACATTGGATGATGAAAAAGAAAAAATTCCAAAAATTGAATTGAAAGCTTTACCTGATAACCTTAGATATGAATTTCTTGGTCCTAACTCCACTTACCCT
This sequence comes from Costus pulverulentus, assembly GCA_027562315.1. Lineage (NCBI taxonomy): Eukaryota > Viridiplantae > Streptophyta > Magnoliopsida > Zingiberales > Costaceae > Costus > Costus pulverulentus. Next base: position 2,138 of record JANTFE010019133.1, read on the forward strand.
GTGATTGTTGATGCACAACTAGATGAAAGGGAAACTTATCTACTCTTGAAGGAGCTGAGGGTTCATAGAAAGGTAATTGGGTATACCATTGATGACGTGAAAGGAATTAATCCTTCTTTTTGTATGCACAGGATCTTGATGGAAGAGGAACACAGGCCACATGCAGATTTCCAAAGAAGACTAAACCCCTCCATGAAAGAAGTTGTAAAGAAAGAGGTTCTGAAATTACTTGATGCAGGTATTATCTATCCTATATCTGATAGCAAATGGGTAAGTCCTGTACATTGTGTACCTAAGAAAGGACGGGTGACTGTCATGAAAAACAAAGATAATGAATTGATTCCTGTTAGAACTATTACTAATTGGCGCATGTGTATAGATTACAGAAAACTGAATGCTGCCACTAGGAAAGACCACTTCCCTTTAGCTTTCATTGATCAGATGGTTGAAAGATTGGCAAACCATTCTCACTTTTGCTTTTTAGATGGATATTCTAGTTTTTTTCAAATTCCTATACATCCTGATGATCAAGATAAAACCACTTTCACATGCCCGTATGGAACTTTTGCATATAGGAGAATGCCATTTGGTTTATGTAATGCACCTGCTACATTTCAAAGATGCATGATAGCTATCTTTTCTGATTTTATTGAAGATTTTATGGATGTATTTATGGATGATTTCTCAGTATATGGTTCCTCTTTTGATGTTTGTTTGGCTAATTTATCTCAGGTTTTACAGAGATGCGAAGAGACTAACCTTGTCTTGAATTGGGAAAAGTGTCACTTTATGGTTAGACAAGGAATAGTTTTAGGTCATCTTGTTTCAGAGAGAGGGATTAAAGTGGACAAAGCCAAGATAGAAGTGATTGAGAAGTTGGCTCCACCCACCACAGTCAAAGGAGATCAGGACTTTTTTGGGACATGCAGGGTTTTACAGGAGATTCATTAGGGACTTCTCTAAACTTGCTAAACCCCTAACTGATTTACTTTCTAAAGATGCCAAATTCTGCTTTGATGAGAAATGTCTGTTTGCTTTTCAGGAACTAAAGAAAGCCATGACATCAGCACCCATCATGCAACCACCTGACTGGGAGTTACCTTTTGAGCTTATGTGTGATGCCAGTGACTTTGCAGTGGGAGCAGTTCTAGGGCAAAGGCAGGAATAGAAGCCTTATGTGATCTCTTATGCTAGTAAAACTTTAGATAAAAGACAAAGGAATTATACCACTACTAAGAAGGAGTTGTTGGCTATAGTTTTTGCATTTGACAAATTCAGATCTTACTTGATAAATTCGAAAGTTGTAGTGTATACTGATCATGCTGTAGTTAAATATTTGATATAGAAGAAGGATAGTAAGCCACGGTAGTTGAGATGGATTTTGCTTCTGCAAGAATTTGACCTAGAAATCAAAGATAATAAAGGAACTGAGAACCTTGTTGCAGATCATCTTTCAAGAATAATGGTATATACTGAAAAGAATGATGAGATTAATGATTCCTTCCCTGAACAACAACTCTTAGACATTGAACAACTCAAAGCCCCCTGGTATGCTGACATAGTGAATTATCTTGTAGTCGATATTTTTCCTCCTGATTTGAGCTACCAAAAAAGAAAAAGATTTTTGGCTGAAGTGAAACATTATTTTTGGGATGAGCCTTATGTGTTTAGAAGATGTGTAGATAGCATCTTTAGAAAATGTGTACCTAAAGAAGAAATTGCAGATATTTTGCTTCAATGCCATGGATCCTCCAATGGTGGACATGCTGGTACTGAAAAGACTGCTTTCAAAGTGTGACAATCAGGATTTTATTGGCCCACAATTTTCAAAGATGCTAGAAACTTTGTGTTATCTTGTGATAGATGTCAAAAGACTGGGAACATTAACAAAAAACATGAGATGTCACTGTCCAATATTCTTGAAGTTGAGATATTTGATGTTTGGGGGATTGACTTCATGGGACCTTTCCCATCTTCGAGAGGTAACAAGTACATTTTTGTAGCAGTTGATTATGTCTCAAAATGAGTTGAAGCCCTTGCTTCACCAACCAATGATTCGAGAGTTGTTACTAAACTATTTTAAAAAATTATCTTTCCACGATATGGGACACCACGAGTAGTGATCAGTGATGGAGGCTTGCATTTCATAGAACACAAGTTTTCAGCCTTACTCAAGAAATATGGAGTAAATCATAGAGTTGCAACACCTTATCACCCCCAAACAAGTGGACAGGTTGAGATATCAAACAGAGAGATCAAAGGAATTCTAGAAAAAATAGTATCATGCACTAGAAAAGATTGGGCATTCAAACTTGATGATGCATTATGGGCTTACAGAACTACTTTCAAAACGCCCATAGGTATGTCTCCTTTTCAATTGGTTTATGCAAAATCATGCCACCTTCCTGTAGAGCTCGAGCATAAAGCGTACTGGTCAATCAAGACACTGAATTTCGATTTGAAGAATGCGGGTGAAAAACGAAGATTGCAATTAAATGAGGTAGATGAGATCAGACTTTCTGCATACGAAAATGCAAGAATTTACAAAGAAAGAACTAAAAGATGGCATGATCGACATATTCTCAGAAGAGATTTCCAACCAGGTGACTTTGTTCTTTTATTCAATTCTAGATTGAGAGTTTTTCCCGGAAAACTTAAGTCTCGATGGTCTGGGCCTTTTCAGGTAAAAAAGGCTTATCCTTACGGAGACGTAGACATATGGAGTGAGGAAACAGGAGAATTCAAAGTTAATGGACAGAGGCTGAAGCATTATTATCAAGAGGAGCAAATTGAAGAAAAGGAGAGTATATATTTAGATGAACCATGATCAAATCCGAGTGCAAAAGGGTCAAGCTAATGACCTTAAATTAGCGCTTCTTGGGAGGCAACCCGAGCTTTCTAACTTTATTTTTACTTTCATTTATTTACTTTTATCTAGGTTTTCTTTTCAGAACTAATTTTTAATTTTTGTAGGTAAACAAACTTTGGTGGAAAAGACCCAAAGGCGTGAATGGGTAGAGTCTTGTGAGTATCTCTTTTCCCTTATATATTTTGTCTTTCATTGTCTGTATCTTATTAATATTTCATGTGTTGAAGGGAAGGATGCTTTTTCTACACCTCTGTGTCCTCCGTCACTACTACTCTGCTTTTTCATGCTTATCTTTCTATGTTTCGATAATATTCTCTTCGATGTGGTTGTATGATATTTGATAATATTTTGACGATGATGATGAATATATTCTTGATATGAATGATTTATGGCCTTGATCTACTTTTGAAATTATTGTGTATGACTTGATTGATATTTGATATTGATGAGTGAATTCAAAAATTAAGATTAGAACAAGACCTATCATGTCAAATTTATTTCTCTTATACATATCTACTTTTGAAATTTTTCATTGGTTGATAAGTGAGATTTTAGGGAGATATGTTGTTTGAAGAATTTTATTTAAAAGTGAAGCTACTTTTTGAATAAATTTGCATATGAGTATGAAATTTTGAATTGATGTCAATTGATTAATCTCATTGAAGTTTTGTTTATTTTACTATTTGTTGGGAAGAAAGAGTCCCAAATCCACAAAAATAGTAAGTGACTCCCTTACTTGGCACTGTGTAAAATTGACAGTGGTACCTAAGACATGGGTTGAAGTCTGAAAAAAAAAAAGAAATGATGAGAGGAATCTATTCACATTAACTCTGCTGTCTTTAGAAAAAATTCTTTCTACTAAAAACACATGAGTTCTATTACACTAACTATGTGGTGAGTGTATTCTAACTTCGTCACCAGAAAAAAAAGTGGTAATCAAATTAGAGAATGTGAATAATGAAAAAAGAATAAAAAGTATGTATCTATGGGAAAGAAAAAGATTAGAGTGGAAAAAGATTTTGGACACCCAATTCCTGTAAACAAAAGCATGATAAATTTAAATTGAAAATTGAATAAAGTCATGAGATTGAGATTCTGTCTTTTATACAAGTTGCGAAGTTTTATTCAACTAAGTTGTGGGTCTTGAGAATTGGATTTAGAAGATGATATATCTGTTTAAAATTTTATGATGCAATTAATGAGAATTTTTCGTTAGTGATTGTATGTTAGAAATTTATTTTCCATGAGAAAGTCTATGCCTATGACCAATTTTTGGAATTTTCTTGGTTTTTGCTTGAGGACAAGCAAAGTTTGAGCCTTATGTGTTTGATGACATCAAAATTTATCGTAATTCCTATGCCATTTTTGTTGGTGATTTTGTGTCATATTCATAGACTTTGCTTATTTTTATGCCCTTTTTATCAATATTTGCGGAATCTACACTCTTTTCTGTCTTTAATGATTTTCAGGCAAAAAGGCATATTTTTCAGTCGATTTCAAGCAATCCGAGTGCATAATTGAATTCACAACATCAAAATAAAATCACACGTCAAATTTCAGAAAATTTGGAGCTTTAGAGCAAATTACGGCACCCCCAACAAGACCTTTACGGTACCGTAATTTGGAATTTTTTCGGGAAGAAAATTTTGTATGATTACGGCAGTATCATAAACATCATTACGATGCCATATTTTGGATTATTTTTTATCAGAGAATCGATGGAGTTTACGGTACAACTGTAAGGAACTTTACGGTACCGTAATTCGGGCCGATTTTCAACCTGAAAGATTGTTGACACTATGGCACTACCATAAAACATGTCACGATACCATAATTCCGGAAGTTTACAACCCGAGAGTTTGTTGTACAGATTACGGCACCGCCGTAAAATCCTTTACGGACGTAATTACAACCCAATTCATGATTTTCCCGGTTAACCCAGTTTAGCCCAATTCTCTGCATGTGCACGGATACTCGAAGTAATAATTAAGATATCGAACCACAGAGACCTCGTTGTTAAGTACCGACGAATTGAGTTTTCACTAGCTAAACTGATCGAATAATGACGCAAGTAAACAATTGAACGGCGTATGGAAAGAATTAGAGAGAAAAGCTTGGGACAAGGGGTTCATCCATCTCGATGATCATGATTAGGTATTATTAAATGTTTATCAATCTATTTCTTGTTATGGTAAAGATATAACTTACTTAAGGAAAAAATTAACTCGCTCTCGCGCAGTCAATTTACAAAGAATGATCCTCACTCTCGTGTAAGATCTATTCAATGTTAAATATAAGTAAACTTTGATCAAAGAGATTAAGAATCACTCTCGTGCATTCCATATCAGTATCAAGATCTCAAGCAAAACTAAGCACTCTCGCACCTTAGTTTCACAAGTTTTACTCAAGGGGTCCTAACAATCTAACATCTATCTCTAGCATGTTTTCAAGTCTAAAACAGTAATGATTTCTAGGTCATAAGCATCAACAAGAGTTAAGCTTCTAAAATCTAAAAGTAAGAACGCAACTAATCTTTTACGATGGGTTCCTACCTAAAATTTTAGGGTTCCAAGTCTTATGGTATCATCTTCTCAGTCCATAACATAAAACTCCTAAACATGTTAATGTATGATACTAGGAACAATTAAAGGCATTCATCACTTGAGTAAAATTACCATATCAAGAACAAATTGATGAGTAAAATTCATCTAATCATTAGAATATCAAGGGGATTAAACCCCCATGTCCCAAAAGAAGGTTTAAGCTATCATGGCGAAAGAATCACAGCAAAACATCATTTTAGAATTATTAGAAGTCAAAAAGAGGGAGCAAAAATTACAAAACCAGATTAAAACCTAAATTTCAACCTGTAATATGAATTCGAACCGCGATGAACAGTGCGGCGACCACAAAATTGATGATTCCTCCCTTGATCGGCTTCCTTTCAATCTGAAACTTCAGTGGTGTGTTCTTCTTTCTCAGGGCGAGCTTCCTTCCAAAAATCAAGGCTGGAGATGATCGGAATAGGTGAACCCTAGTGCGGGGATGACTTCCCCAAATTCTCTCCGAGTCCTTGATAAAAATTGGTCCTTTTGCTTCGAAATTATCAGCTTACTTATGTTGAGTCTTCCCCTTTTTTTGGATCTTCAATTGGTGCCCTAAGTTTCGAGAAATCGTGTTTTTAAATTTGCAACGGAAAACTCAGAAATCTGGGTTTCAAAATATGGTACCATATCTTGATTACGGTAATGCCGTATTATTCTTCTATAAGATCTGGGCAGAAAATACGATACCGTGACAATTCCTCCCAAATATACGGCAGTGTAATATTCTTGCTAAAACTTTCCGTTCAACTTTGTCACAAAAGATGGTACCGTGTACTTTCATACAGTAGTGTCATATTCTTGCCGAAACTCTCTGGTTGAAACCGCTGGAAAATACGGCACCGTGTACTTTCATACGGCAGTGTTGTATTCTTGCCAAAACTCTCTAGTTGAAACTGCTGGAAAATACGGCACCCTGTACTTTCATACGGCAGTGTCGTATTCTTGCCAAAACTTTCTAGTTGAAATCGCTGGAAAATATGGCACCGTGCAGTTCCATACGGTGGTGCCGTATTTTACCCAAGTCTTCTGGTTGGCGTCTGATGCAAAATATGGTACCGTGCGGTCCGTGCCCAAAAATACAGTAGTGCCGTATTTTCGCTAGAAGGTCCATTTTGACTTGAAATTTGATGGGTAGACTCCTCTTAATGGTTAGAACTTATTCATGCATTGAAATTGCTTGAAAAACGGTGATAATGATGCCCTTTTTGCCTAAAATTGATCAAAAACCAAAGATGGTGTAGATTCCGATGCTTTTGGCAAAATAAGCATAAAAACAAAGCAAGAAGTAAGATTATGGTTCAAAAGACTACTAAATAAGTATGAAAAACACTATAAAATTTAGAGTCATCAAACACATAAGGCTCAAACCTTGCTTGTCCTCAAGTAAAAATCAAGAAATTGATCAAAGGGTAAAACTTTCTCGTGACGAATAAATTTCTCAAACACAATCAACTATGAAAACTTTCATCAACTGTTTTATGGAATTTCAAATAGACATATCACCCTTTGATTTTGATCCTCAAGTTTCATTACTTAGTTAAATATAACTTCACAACTTGTATAATAAACAAAATATCCATTTCAAGACTTCATCCAGTTTTCAATTCGTAATTATCAACTTTTGTTTACAAGATTAGGGTTTCCAAGATTTTTTTTCACACAAAGATTTCTTCTTCTTCTCTCTCTCTCTCTTTTTTTTTCATTCACATTCTCTAATTCTATTACCACCTTTTTTCTTAGTGACGAAATTAGAGTGCATTGATCACATAACCAATGCAATAGAACTCATATCCTCTTATTGGAAATAATTTACTAAGGATAGCGTAGTTTATGTGAATTGATTCCTCTCATGGCATGTACCCACATAGATACATACTTTTTCTGTTATTACATCAACCCATGTTCTTCAGTACCACTGTGCTTTCCCACAGTGCCAAGTAGGGGAGTCCTTACTTAATTTGGATCAAGGAACCTTTCTTCCCAACAAATAGTAAATAGCATAAATATCAACTAAATTAATCAATCAATATCAATTCAAAAATTACACTCATGTATTGATTTTATTCAAAGAAATAACTTCTCTCTAAAATCAAATTCATCAGACAATATGTTCACCCAAAACACCATTTATTAATCAATGAAAAATTTCAATAGGTAGATATGTATTAGAGAAATAAATTCATCATAATAGGTCTAATCCTAATCTCAATTTTTAATATGTAAACCATCAAGAAAAATTTCGGCATGATGACGATAGTATTTTCTTAGATAAACAAACCACATAGGTGTATTAACAACAATCATCAACAAACCTCATGACATATCCAACTCATAGCATCAATCTAGAATATCAGATATCAAATATCAACTACAACCACATCGAATAGAGAGTATAGTAAATCATCCAAATATATCGGTACAACCAAATCAAAATCACATAACAACACAACGGTGATTAAGAAGCGAGAATCCGTAGCAGTAGGAGGCAAGAAGTTTGCAAAGTCATCCTCCCCTTCACGAGTTTAAGATCAACAAGAATTAGTGAACTCAAATAAAGTACGAGAATAGGAATGAGATACTCACAAAATCCTACTCATCTAAATGCGTCTCCTCCTCGTCCTCTTCAGCTGGAGCAACAACTATGGGATCGTGAGAAGCTCCCTCACCTGCATCACCGTAGATACCACCTCTCCTGGGGTCTTGGTACCCAAAACGATCATAGAGGAAGTTCCTCATGTCCTCTACATAGTTTCCCAATGACTCGACATCCAAATGAATGTGGCTTATCTGCTCATGTATTCTTCCTATGCCTCCCATCACCCTCTCCATACGCTGCTCCTACCTATACAACTGTGCAGTGATAGTCTGAAACCCTGGGTCTCGGTAACTCTGCCAACCACTCTAATCCGGGGCTGCGTGATGTGATGACGATCCGGCGGCTCCCTGAGGTGGTGGCTCGGTGACTCTAGGTGGCGAGGAGTCAATACTCATACCAAACTGGTCATCACCCAAAGTAGGAGGTGGTGGTGGCAATGATGTCACCGGTGCAGGTGTAGCATAAGATATACAGCTCGGCGATAGTTTCCAATTCTCAAGATTCTGCACTAAGGTCCGTTCGGGGTTAGGCAATGGCAACATGGGAAGCCCAGGCTATAGGATCAAACAATATATATCTCCATCACGCTGAATCATCTTCATTGCAATGCATGACTCAATATCTATCCTTGAATTTCCTCTAGCTACCTCGATCCCATAAGGTGCAATCCCTAGATGTAGCGCTATAGGAGTAAGAAAACCTCCTATCACTATGGCTCCCTTCTTAGCCCTTGATACTTTACTCAGATGTCTCATGAAAAAGAAGGCTATGTCCACTGTGTAACCATGTAGCATACTCCAAAGTAGGAATAGTTCAGCATGAGTGACTATACCATCGTTGTCCCCTCGCCCGAATATGGTGTGCGTGATAACACGGTGGGCATATCTGATGTAGGGGTTCAATATTCTTGAGGCTCTTGCTGTTGATGCTGAAAATCTGCTATCTAATGATATCTGGTTCCAAAAAATGTGCTCAATGAATCCAATGGGTGGTTCAGTACGTCCCTTTTGTGGAAAGTGGAATATACGTCGAATTTCCTTGAAAGAGAGTCTCCTCTCTTCATTCATCATCCTAAATCTGATCTCTCCTTCAGCTGTGTGATCCATGTATTCCTCCCAACTTACTTCCAGGCTACTAAGAACTTCTAGAACAACAGGTAAGTATGTTTCAGATGTCATTTCAAAAAATTCTCTCAATCCTACCTTGTCATACATCCAAAATACATCATCTTTCAGTCCAAGGAGCTCTAAAGCTCTAACATCGGTGTATTTCATTTTTACAATGCGCCGAGCAAGTAGCATGTTGTATCTTTGCTCTTGCTCCTCATCTCGAAACATGATACCAAATGGATTCGATGGTGGCACAGGAGGTTCAGCAAGGGCTTTCCCTTTCTTCTTTAACATCCTCTTGGTAGGTGACATGATATGGTGCAACGGAAACAAATTACAACTGAAGAAAAATCGGAAGCTGAAAACGTTACCAAAGGTCGCACGTGGCTGGAAGCAGTTATAGTTTTCACGCTTCGAATCTGGATTTCTAGTGGAAGATTGAGCTTCGAATTCTCTTGGGGTATGATCTCCTTCCTCTCTCGAAGATCTCTAAGCCTGGAAGTAAGTCAATCATCGCTCGGATGGGAAGAATCGAAAGGGGCAAAATCACGGTGGAACACCATCAGCGCGCTTGAAAACGAGCTCGATCGAGCTTGAAATCGCCAAGATCTTTGCCTGGAATCGGATGAAAGTTGTAGAGAGAGGTCGCACGAAGGTTAGGGAAGCGAAGTCTCGAAGAAAAATGTAAGGTCGGCGTGAAATCGGGCGAAGAAACCCTAAGAATAGTGCGCCAAACCCTAAATACGGCACGTGAACACGTGGGGTCAGATGAAAATACGGTACTGTATGGAGAATACGGTAGTGCCGTATAATGGCTACAGGTTCTGTGCATGAAACGCGACAAATATAGCACCGTGCATTCTCCTACAGCGGTGTCGTATAATGCAAAAACTCTCTATTCAAATCTTCGAGAAATGCGGTACCGTGCAAATGTCCACGGTACCACCGTAAAATCACAAAAACTCTCTGTTCAAAAATGGCGAGAAATACGGTACCGTGCTGATATCGCTCAAAAATACGGTGGTGCCGTATTCTGGTAAAAACCTTTTGTAAAGAAACAACCAAAAATATGGTATCGTGCAAATGTCCACGGTATCGCCGTATTTTGCAAATAAAATCCAAAATAATTCACTAACAATGGTATAAAACGAGAAAAAAGAAGAATTAACCCTAAACAAAGCAAATTAAGGCAGAAACAAACTAAAATCAAAATGAAAAGAAAGAAAATTGTTTATTTGGGTTGCCTCCCAAGAAGCGCTAATTTAATGGTCATTAGCTTGACCCTTTCACACTTAGATTTGCTTGTATTTCATGAAGTAGATAATTCCCCCCTTCTTCAATCTGTTCTCCATGATAGTAGTGTTTCAACCTCTGTCCATTAACCTTGAATACTCCTTTCTCTTCACTCCAAATATCAACTGCTCCATATGGGTAAGTCTTCTTTACTTGAAAAGGCCCAGACCATCGAGACTTAACTTTATCAGGAAAAAGTCTCAATCTAGAATTAAACAAAAGAACGAAGTCACCTGGTTGAAATTCTTTTATGAGTATATGTCGATCATGCCATCTCTTGGTTCTCTCTTTGTAGATTTTTGCATTCTCATAAGCAGAGAGCCTAATCTCTTCACGCTCACTCAGTTGCAATTTTCTCTTTTCACTTGCACTTTTCAAGTCAAAATTTAATGCTCTAATCGCCCAAAATGCTTTATGCTCAAGCTCTACAGGAAGGTGACATGATTTACCATAAATTAATTGAAATGGTGACATACCTATTGGTGTTTTAAAAGCAGTCCGGTATGCCCAAAGTGCATCATCAAGCTTGAAAGCCTAGTCCTTCCTTGTTCTTGACACTGTCTTTTCCAATATCCCTTTTATCTCTCTGTTAGATATCTCCACTTGTCCACTTGTTTGGGGATGGTAAGGTGTTGCAACTCTATGACTCACCCCATATTTTCTAAGTAAAGCTGAAAATTTGTGTTCAATAAAGTGGGATCCTCCATCACTAATCACAACTTGTGGTACTCCAAAGCGTGTAAAGATAACTCTTTCAAACAATTTCACCACAACCCTAGAATCATTGGTAGGAGAAGCAATGGCTTCCACCCACTTGGAAACATAATCTACCGCCACGAGTATATACTTATTTCCTCCACATGATGGGAAAGGTCCCATGAAATCAATACCCCAAACATCAAATATTTCAACTTCAAGTATTGTGGACAATGGCATCTCGTTCCTTCTATTGATGTTCCCCATTCTTTGACAATTATCACAAGACATTATGAAATTCCTTGCATCCTTAAATAATGTGGGCCAATAAAATCCAGATTGTAATGTCTTAAAAACTGTCTTCTCAGTACTAGCATGCCCTCCATATGATGATCCATGACACTGCGATAATATGTCTTTCATTTCTTCTTCGGCGATACATCTCCTAAATATTCCATCTGCACATCTTTTGAACACATAAGGCTCATCCCAAAAATAGTGTTTAACATCTGATAAAAATCTTTTCTTGCCTTGGTAACTCAAATCAATAGGAAATATATTAGCAATAGGATAATTCACAATATCTGCATACCAAGGAGCCTTAATTTGTTCAACTCTCGTCAGTTGTTCCTCAGGAAAGGAATCATTAATATCACCTTTTTCATCTTCTACAATCATCCTTGAAAGGTGGTCTGCAACTAAATTCTCAGTTCCTTTCTTATCTTTGATTTCTAGGTCAAATTCTTGTAGAAGCAAAATCCATCTCAACAACCGTGGCTTACTATCCTTCTTCTGCATTAAATATTAAATTGCAGCATGATCAGTATACACTACAACTTTCGAATTTATCAAGTAAGATCTGAATAAGTCAAATGCAAAAACTATAGCTAATAACTCCTTCTCGGTGGTAGTGTAGTTCCTTTGTGTCTCATCCAAGGCTTTGCTAGCGTAGTAGATCACATAAGGCTTCTTCTCCTTCCTTTGCCCTAGAACTGCTCCCACTGCAAAGTCACTGGCATCACACATAAGCTCAAAAGGTGACTCCCAGTCAGGTGGTTGCATGATGGGTGCCGATGTCAAGGCCTTCTTTAGTTCCTGAAAAGCAAACAGACATTTCTCATCAAAGCAGAATTTGGCATCTTTACAAAGTAAAACAGTCAGGGGTTTAGCAAGTTTAGAGAAGTCCCTGATGAATCTCCTGTAAAACCCTGCATGTCCCAAAAAACTCCTGATCTCCTTGACAGTGATGGGTGGCGCCAATTTCTCAATCACTTCTATCTTGGCTTTGTCCACTTCAATTCCTCTCTCTGAAATAAGGTGACCCAAAACTATTCCCTATCTAACCATAAAGTGACACTTTTCCCAATTCAAGACAAGGTTAGTCTCTTTGCATCTCTGTAAAGCTCGAGATAGATTAGCCAAGCAGTCATCAAAAGAGAAACCATAGACAAAAAAATCATCCATAAAAACATTCATGAAATCTTCAATAAACTCAAAAAAAATTATCATCATACACCTCTGAAAAGTAGCAGGTGCATTGCATAAACCAAAGGGCATTCTTCTATAAGCAAAAGTACCATATGGACATGTAAAGGTGGTCTTATCTTGATCATCAGGATGAATGGGAATCTGAAAAAAATCTGGAATATCCATCAAGAAAATAAAAGTAAGAGTGTTTAGCAAGTCTCTCAACCATTTGATCAATAAAAGGCAAGGGAAAATGATCTTTCCTAGTGGAAGTATTTAATTTTCTATAATCAATACACATACACCAACTAGTGACTGTTCTAACAGGTATCAACTCATTATCCTTATTTTTCATTACAATGACACCGCCCTTTTTGGGAACACAGTGTACAGGACTTACCCACTTACTATCTGAGATAGGGTAGATAATACCTACATCAAGCAATTTCAGTACTTCCTTCTTCACCACTTCCTTCATAGATGGGTTGACTCTTCTCTGAAAGTCTACATTGTGGCTTGTGCTCATCCTCCATGTGAATTCTGTGCATACAAAAAGAAGGATTAATTCCATTCAAGTCATCAATGGTATGCCCAATTACCTTTCTATGAATTCTCAACTCCTTCAAGAGCAGATCAGTTTCCCTGGCATCTAATTGAGCATCCACAATCACAGGCTAAGTAGAGTTAGGACCAAGAAATTCATATCTATGGTTATCAGGTAAAAATTTCAATTCAACTTTATGAATCTTTTCACTTTCATCATCAAAAGTAGCACAATCTAAAATATCATGTTTTTCATCATCAAAATCATCAAAATCATTTTTAAAATTTTCCTTAAAACCAGAATTATCAATTTTTTCACAAGAATTTTCCAAGGAATCAGAACAAGAATTAGAAATAGAAATATTAACAGAAGAATCATCAAATAAACAACTAACATCATAAACTGTGTCATCAATAGCATGAATGGTGCAACAAGAACTAGCAAATGCAGGTTTTTTCAATGAATTATTTAAATCAAACTCAACCTTATCATTGCCAATTATTAAAGTAAGTTTACCGTTCTTCACATCAATTAATGCTCCAGCAGTGGCTAAGAACGGTCTACCCAGAATAATAGGAATTTGGCATCCTCTTCCATTTCATGCACCACAAAATCAGCAGGTACGAAATACTTACAAACTTGGATAGGAACATCCTCTAGAATACCTACTGGATATTTTACTGATCAATCGGCGAGCTGCAAAGAAATTGAAGTTGGCTTGGGAGCTCCCATATCCAGTTTCCTGCACACAGACAAAGGCATCAGACTCACACTAGCTCCTAAGTCACATAAGGCTCGATCGAAAGCAACATTCCCAATTGAACAAGGTATAGAGAAACTACCTGGATCCTTTAATTTCGGTGGCAACTTGTTTTGAATAAGAGCACTGCATTCTTCAGTTAGTGTCACAGTACCATAGTCCTCTATTTTTCTTTTATTGGATAAAATTTCTTTTAAAAATTTTGCATATGTAGGCATTTGAGACAGTGCATCAGTAAAAGGAATATTAATGTATAACTTTTTCAACACTTCTAAAAATTTCCCAAACTGCCTATCTAGCTTAGCTTGCACAATCCTCTGTGGAAAAGGGATAGGTGTCCTATATGGTGGTGGTGAACTAGGTCTAGGTACCTCAACTTCACAAGGTAAGTCACCTTTCTATGAGGACTCATTCTCCTTGGAAGGAGAAGAGTTAGGAAGGGGCTGCACTTGTGTGGGTTGTGGTTCCAAAACTGCTTCATCACTAGGCATGACATCAGGCTCAACTTCTTCATCATCGAATGGTCTCCTTGGATCTTCCAACTGTTTTTCACTCCTAGTTATGATGGCATTACAATGTTCCCTAGGGTTAGGTTCAGGTTTTGCAGGTAACTTCCCTGGGGGTCTATAAGGTGTACTAGCCTGTTGTGCTATCTGAGTTTCTAACATCTTATTATGAGCAACAACACCATCCAACCTAGAATTTATCTGCTTAAGGGTTTCTGAAATCTCATCATTTTTGCTCATCTACTTACCCATGAATTTCTCAAACAACTCTTCTAGACTAGATTTTTGGGGTTGACTCTGGTTTGACTGTCTCTGAATATACCCCCTATTCTCATTTTGCCCACTAGTTTGATTGTTACTCTTCCAAGACAACTTAGGATGGTTCCGCCAACTAGGATTGTAGGTATTGGAGTGAGGGTCATTAGAAGTACCTTGATTATAACCCCCTACTGCATTAACTTACTCACTTTCCTGAGCAACTATAATCTTGCACTCCTCAGCATAGTGCCCATGGTTCCCACAAACTTCACAAATAGTAGAAGATACAGTAGCGGTTTGCATTTGAAAAGAATCAAAACGGTTGCATAATGAATCTACATTTTCTGCAAGAAAACGCCAACCATCACCATCGTTCTTACTATGAGAAGGCCGATAAAGCACTCCTCTCTCAGAAGCCCACTCATTGTGATTTAGCGCCATCTCCTCAATGAAGGCATAGGCAGCATCAACAGTCTTGTTCATCAGTGCTCCCCCTACAGCAACATCAAAAGTTAAAAGTGTGTTGTAGAGAAAACCATTATAAAAAGTTTGAATTAACACCCAATCCTCTAATCCATGATGAGGGCACTTCCGTTGTAACTCATTGAAGTGCTCCCATATTGGTGTATATGCCCTAAGGACCTAATTCTGGTCTGTTACTTGTACTACTTGACATTGACATTGATATCATACTAGCATTGTCGTTATCATTATTTGTTTACATCTGCGAATATGTACTTATATGATAATGTCCCTAGAGACAGATTGGATCTGTGCTCAAATAATCGTCCCCAGTCAATATTGTTGGGGTATGCCCTTAAGGCTAATGTTTGAGGCCTTGGGATTCTATCAGTATCATGTATATAAACTCTTATGTTTATGAAGGCAATGGTTGTTATTCAGTATGT
>JANTFE010019148.1:0-28359 GCA_027562315.1 Costus pulverulentus
TGAGATCTGAACCAATGCTGGTTTGATTTGGTCTTTGAACCAAATTGAAAGGAACCGAATTGGTTTGAACCGGTTCACATGTGTGAACGCATGGTTCAAGTTGAAGGCGTTTTTGGTCGGTTATGAGATCATGGGCGCATGTCTTCTATTTTTGGAAAGTCATGAAGGCCACTTCCTCTCAACGCCTAAACGCCTAAAACGTATTGCCTCTTCTCTCTCGACTCACTCTCTCGTGTGGTGACTTCTTCACGCTTTGAGAGAATTCCGAAAAGGAGAAGAGAACAAGGCCTACCATTTGGCAAGCAAGAGATCATCTAAAACTCTCCTTCACGCGACTAGGACACTTGGAGAACCTTGCTAGCACAAGGAGCGACAAGGAGGAAGCCCTCTTCATCTTGTGTGCGCACGCTTTGGAGGAGAGCCACATCGCCCTCTTGCTTCCAAGTCGCCATCTAAGACATGGCATTGGTATGATCTCTTCTTTAGATCTATACAATTGTTAAAGTTAATCATATGATCCTGCTACATGCGATCCTAGGAAACCCTAGATTCCGCCCATGTAAGTTTCTTATATGCGCATGCTTAGGGTTTTCCCCCTCTTATAGGGGACTTTCATGAAGAATGGCGCCTTTAAACTTTCTGTGGCTGAACACAAGCCGTGATGGAGATCACGGGCGTGTTCGGCTTCTGGATTTCTGGTCAAGGCATACACTGGTGGGTTCATGGCCGTGACTCCGGGCGTGTCGGCTTTCGTGTTTTCTATGGACCGTGTCACGACCGTGCCCATGGTCACGGCCTGGCCATGTTGAGGACGAGTGGTATTCACAGCAGGGCTGTAATCTGGATTACGAGCCGTGATTTCTGGCCCATAATCCACAGAATGTTGGTCCGATTTTACACAGGGCCGTAATTTGGCGCTGAAAATCTACAGAGTTTTCTAGCGAACTGGTCACCACCTGGCCATCCTTCCTGTCACGGCCATGATGGAGAGACCCGATTTCTACCGAACTTGTCACGGGTGGATGCATGGGCGTGATCGGGGCCGTGCCGGAGTCGTTGCTTCGGAACGAGCTCGTCACGACCGTGTCCGCCGTCACTGCCTGGCTGTGTTCGAGGCGGCAGTCATCGTTTGGGGCTGAAATTTGCTAGGTGTCTACCTCAGATCCTAGGGAGTCTTTCCAAGTGTCTTCTAGAGGGATTGGGCCATCCTCAAGTGCATCAATGACTCCGTCACTCAAGCTGTTTGAATTGGGTATCATATGCAGAGCTGATAGTGAATCCACCTAAAGATGATGGTTTCCAGCAAATTCTATCCTCGTCTCTTGATTTGTCAATATCAATATAGGGGACCAGGCTAAAAGCTTCCTTAAGACTTGATGAGCGTGGTCGAGGGATGAGCCATTCACTATTATGGATTATCAAGCTAAGTAAGGCATTCCTTCCTGGGGGATTTGCAAGTCCGAAGTTCTCGACTAGTGGAAAGCCTTAGAATTTAGCCAAGGATCTAAGGCTCTAGCCATAGCATTGAGTCTAGCAACCACCTGCACTAGTAATTGGAATGTGCCACACCAATACATAATGTTCCCATAATAGACGGATTTGATGAGTTCAGTTCTACCAGCATATGATAGTAATTTGCTCTTCCACGAAGCTATATGCTTGAGACTTTTTCCAACATGGGCAAGCATTCTCTAATAGATGGTCTTTTGCCGACGATAGGGATTACCAGGTAAGTGAATGGCAATGTACCCTTGGCAATGCCAAGAGTCGTACATATATCATCCTGAATCTGATTGCGCGAAGTAGAGAAGAAAATATTGGATTTTGACTTATTTAGGTGAAGACCCGTCTCCTCTGCAAAGTGAGCCAAAGCTCTCTCAATTGGATGGACTGATGTTGTTGAGGCATTTGAGAAAATTATCACATCGTTGGTGAATTGTAGGTTAGTGATTATGGGGTTCTGACATTTGCGGTGAAGATGGAAATTTCCTTGATATAGTTCATGCTGTAGGAGGTCTGTGAGTCTTTGCATGACCAAAATAAGTAAGTATGGTGCCTTGGGGCATCCTTGTCTAAGTCCTCTGGTACCCTTAAAGAACCCGGTATCTTGGTTGTTTAAGATTATTAGGAATGTGCGTGATCTGATACAAGAAAGAATTCTTGTTGACATCCACGAAGGGAAGTTGATGCAGGAGCATCTAGCACTGAAGGCCTAGGCGCAAAAGAAAGTCCAATTCAGCACAAAAAGTTCCTTGGGGTGCCCAGCGATGAGAACCTCGGCCCGTGGATTCTGGAATCAGGGGCAGTGACGAAAGCCACGCCCCGTGGCTTCACATGAACAAGTCAGAATTTTCACAGAAAGTTCCTCACGATACCCAGCGACGAAAGCCACGCCTTGTGTGTCCTGTGGACCACTACCCGATTCGGGGGCAGCTTCACATGTACAAGTCAGAATTTCCACAGAAAGTTCCTCGGGGTACCCAGCGACGAAAGCCATGCCCCGTGAGTCCTGCGGACCACTACCTGATTCGAGGGTGGCTTCGCATGCACAAGTCAGATTTTCCACAAAATGTTCCTCGGGACACCTAGCGATGGAAACCACACCCCGAGTAAAATGCCACGGGCAGACCGTGATTTCCCCTGAAGCCGCAGATCTGCCCCGTCGACCCCGTTTCGACATCCACAACCCTCTATACCATGTTGAACCGTCTATGGAGGAACCGAAGGAGCCCAACAAGGTAGAGTTACGGCAATCTCAACGCACTTCTCGACCGCCGGACCGTTTTGTAGGAGTTATCAGCCCATTGTCGATCCACACTGATGCCCTTCTGCCCAAGGGCATGGGTGGATGTCCCCCTGAAGGCCCAACATTGGAGGGGCCGTGCAATCATCTTAGCAACATGGCCCAAGAGCGCGCCACATCCAAATTCTATTGCTTTGTCACGGTATGCTCTAAACGTGTCTGACCGCACAACCACCTCCGTACGAAGACCAGAAAACCATGCGCCAGCTTCATAGAATATTAGGTAGAAGTTTGTTTTGCTTTGTCTTGTAGTAGCAGCTTGACCACCTTTGTGGCCTGCAGGAGTAGTTAGTTGTTAAAGTTGTTTGTCTTTTTTGGTTTGTCTTGTTCCCTCCCCTCTTGTTCTATAAAAGAGGAGGCTGTAGTGTTGTGCTCTTTAGTTCTCTTAGAGGTAGAGTTCTCCTGGTGAGCAAGAGTGCCTCCAGCTTGTGTGGAAGACGAAGTACCTTCATCCTTAGAACTTCTAAGAGTCGGCGACCGGTGTCTCGACTCGAAGTGTTTCCTGCTCTTGTTTCCTACTTTTCGAGAAGTAAATCCCACCGTTTCGGGTGGGTCAGGTTCATCTATTTCTAGACGTTCTTTCCGTGTTGAGTTTCTTTCGCCCTCCCACCCATGAGCATCCCAGCGTTGGAGTCGTGGACGGTTTCCCTATTCGTTGGTTTGTTCGCAGGTGCATTGGCGCGCGAGCTGACCTCGCGATCCGCAAACCCCGTTCGTGCTGTGCTTAAAATTGCTCTACAGGTTAGTGAGTGAATTTCAGTAATTTTGGGTGCCGTTGGATTTCTCTCGCATTAGTATTGCCTTGAAACAAATTTGCGCCGATTTCTCGTGTTTATTGCTATACTTTCTGAGCGATTTGACTTCCCTCATCTCAAGACCCTCTCACGATTTCTGTGCATTGTGTAAACACCGTAGAGTATGGCACTAAGGACCAACCCTCCTATAGTCTCTACATCAGAAGTGGTAGGAGTTGAGAATGCTTTCTAATCCCATCTTACTGAGTCATAGGCCTTGCGGAGGTCAATTTTGATCACCATATCTAATTCCTTCTTAGGCTTATGGTCATGATGCATAAGTTCATAGCACAACATGATGTTCTCATGGATAGATCGTCCCGAGATAAAAGCAATCTGGTTGGGGCCAACGATTTCACATAGCATGGTTTAATTCGATTAGCAATAATCTTTGCAATAAAGCGGTAGATCATCCTACACATAGAGATAGGTCTAAATTCCACAAATGAGGAAGGGTTCAATGTTTTGGTATTAGGGACAAGGAGGTAATATTGATTTCCTTGAGTAGGGAACTATTGTTGAAGAAATCCAAAATTGCCTTTACAACATCATCTTTAATAATGGGCCAGCAGCCTCTAAAAAACCTATAATTTAGACCATCAACCCCTAGGGCCTTAGAGATATTTGCGCCCAAGATTACCTTCTCAGTTCGTGGAGTAGTGAATGGGAGTCAAGCAAATGGTATGCTATGTCTGATAAACTGCATCTAACAGGGATGGGTTGGAGCTCATGTTCCTCCAACTCGGGGGCTAGGAGGGATTTGTAGAATGTGATGGCTTCATTGCAAACATCCTCACCATAAACAAACTCTCCTTGGCGGTTTTTGATAGATAAAATTGAGTTCTTGTATTGCCATGTTTTCATACAGTTATAAAAGTATTGTGTATTTGCATCTCCCAGTGTAATGTGCATGTCCCTAGACTTTTGTTTTATAGCAGCCTCCTCTTCGTCCCAACATTTGGCAAGAGCCTGATGGGGTGCCGCAAGTGCACGACCTATCAAAGTAATAAAAATATCACCCCACATAGACCAATGGCCAAATATCAACTTATCATAGGATTATTAGCTAGATGAATTAGAAAAGAGTTGAATTTGTATTTAACTATATTGCAAGAAAAATAAAAGAAGGACAATAGGTTGTAATCAAATTGTGGAAGCTCAGGACTTTGGGTTCACCACTCTATGCCTTATGATTTTTTCTAACAAAATACACCTTAAGAAGGGTTTACTGTGATGAAGAGGATTTATCTGAATGTACAGATCGCTCCCTTTCAGTGCTACAATCTGGTGTCTACCTGAGTTAATCCCCTACTTTTGTGGTTATTAACTCGAGATAACCCAATGAGTTCTTGACAAATCATGTAAAAATCCCTAAGTCGATTCGAACTACTTTCTTGATTGAATTGACCTCTCCAAAAATCGTATATCTAACGTCGCAATTCACCTTTCAGAACTTCTTGCGATGTCAACAACATGCAAATTATGGCCAGTAATCAACATATAAAAAACACAACAATAATTGAATCAAACACAAGTAAATACTTCAAAAGATGAAAATCAATGATTAAGTCATAATAACATAGAGGGCTACTCCCTTAGTCTTAAAGAAGAAGTTACTCTAACTTGGTGATCATGTTAACGTTGTAAAAATTTATGTTTTTTTTTCAATACAATTGGCAAATAAAATAATAAATCAACAAAGAGGATCAAATTTGAGGCTTCCTGATGAAGATTAATGCTAGTCGGCCAGAAAAATGAAGCTTTTCTAGTGATGAAACACTAATCGCCACCAGTCGCCCTAGATTTCACCCTTTTGTCGAATTCACTTTGAAAATTATCTAAAAGCCCCAATAATCCCTTTGTTTGTTTATATAGTTCCCCACCTCCTAATCAGGTTTTCCCCAAAATTTTGCTTGAAAATGAGCCAAATTGGGAAAGAAACGAGGTCAAAACCAAATTTGGTGGACAGAATTACGACCGTGATAAATATCACGTGTAGGAATTATGGCCGTAATGAGAATATCATGTGAGAATTATGGCCATGATGAATGCCATAATTCTTTCTATGAAAAACGTCGAAAAGCACTAAAGAAATTATGGCTGTCATGAAAATCACGGGCGGGATGTAATATACAAACTGGGTCCAATTCACATGAAATTTAGTGGGTGACATCGTCTCGACGTCTGGAATCCATTTGTGCACTTAGACCTTTAAAAATCCATCAAAATTGGACATTTTCCCCTGAAATATAAGAAAAGCAAAGTGGGGTGAAGATTCCGAACAATGATAAGAATTTAAGTCAAAATGAGTAAAAACATGATAGAAAAGAGAGATATTTTGTGTTAAAAGCATACTAAAAATACTATATAAATGCATGACGTCAACTATCCCTAGACTTAAACTTTTGCTTGTCCTCAAGCAAATAAATAGACCAAAGAATAATGTTGAGCATGGAAAAGATAACTCACTAATGAAAAATTAATTTTCAAAATATAATCACCCATTAAAGACCTCCAACTCATGTCGCAAAAGATTTTAGAGAAATAACTATTTTTAGAATTTAATCCATAAGATTCACAGTCCAAAACAAATAAAGTTTGCAACTTGCATAATAATCTGAATCTCAATCTCATGAATTCACCTTGTATTTAATCCAATACTATAATGTTTTTGTTTACAAAAATAGGAATTCCAAAATCTTTTTCTCCATTTATTTTTTACATTCTCTAAATCGATTATCATCTTTTTTTCTGGTGATGAATTTATAGTATACCGACCGCATAACCGATCTAATAGAACTCATATCTTTGAGCTAGCGGATCAAAGTGTGCCTATTTGCACAATAGAACTCATAGCTAAAGATAGTAGAGTCAATATCAAATTTATTTCTACATACTCACATAGATATATGCTTTTTATTTCCCTTTTTTTTTGCATGTACCCACATAGCTACAGACTTTTTTATCACTTTATTTTTCTTTTCTGGATTTTAGAGTCTTTCTTCCCAACAAATAACACGATAGACCAAACATATACAAAGCTAATCAATCAACATCAATTCAAGAAAATTATACTCATCTACTTACCTTATTTGAAAATGAAGTTTTGCTCTTGAATTGTATTCCTCAAATATTCTATTTATTAGAAACTTATGAACAATCGATATAAAATCGAAATGAGGATATATCTTGAGAAAATAAAATCAACACAAGGAGCAAAAACAAAAAAAATTTCATTCACAGGAATTGGTATAGGATTATCCACAGCACACATTATCATTAATAAAAACATTATGCAACAGAAAATAGAAATAATCTGTGTATAATAACCAAAGTGAGCATAGCTTCCACATATGATGCCAATCAAAATGCATCCAAACATCATAATGCGCCTAACACATGCCGCCAAACTACAAGTCTAACAATCAAGTCAAAATATACAATAGCCATGAAACAGATAAAACATATCCTCCCCTACATAAAGAATGCATCGTGCTCAATGCAGTAAGTAATAAAAGAGTAGGATAAAGGATACTCAGAAAGCACGACTTGACCGCACCGCTGTCTGAACCACTCTCCTCACTAGAGCTAGCGTCCTCCTAGTAAATGTATCACAAAGCTCCTACATAGAATACATATAGTGATCAAAAGGGGAAATGTAGTGTCCGCAAGTGCACGGATACTCGAAGTAATAATTAATATATCGAACCATAGAGACCTCGTTTGTGAAGTACTAAATAATCGATTTCTCACTAGCTAGTCAATCGAAAATGATGAAAGCAAACTATCAGAAACTACACGAAAAAGTTAGAGAGAGAATCTGGGACTAGGGTTTCATCCATCTTAACTTCTATGACTATATCCAAATAAGTGTTTGTCAGTTTAATTTTATTATAATAAAGATATGATTCACTTCATAAAGAAATTATCTCGCTTTCGTGCAGACAATTTACAAAGAACCAATCCTCACTTTCGCACAGGATTTATTCAATGCTAAAGATCAGGAAATCATTGACAAAGAACTTAAAGATCACTTTCGTGCATCCAAATTCTAAGTCAATCATCTCACGTGAAAACTAAATACTTTCATACTTTAGTTTTCACGGGTTCTACTTACGGTTCTCCGACGATGCAATACTTAATTTCTTACAATATCATCATGTTTATTTCAATAACTCAATCCTCGGTCAGGTTATCAACAAGGCAATAAACTTCTAAAATCTAGAAATAAGAACAAACCTAATTTCTTACGATGAGTTCCTACATCTCAATTTTAGTCCATATCACTTTTCGCAAATCACTTTTCAGTCCATATCACAAAAACTTGAAATCACGTTGATAATATGAAACTAGAAAGAATTAAAGACAATCATCACATAAGTAGAATTATCATAGTAAAATTATCCCGAAGAAATAAAATTATCTAGGCATTAAGAAGTTAAGGGGATTACACCCCCATGTTCCAAAAAGAGTTTAAGCTAGCATAGTTGAAGATTTACAATAAACCATAGTTTCGAAGGGTAGGAAATAAAAGAGAAAGAGAAAATCAACTAATAGCATTGCTGAAATGAAAATTACAGCAGTAATTTCGTGTGATGAACAGTGGGGGTGATGCCTCTTTTGTTGATTTCTCCTCCGATCGATCTCCTTTCACTTTGAAACTTCTAGAGTATGTTCTCCTCCTCCAGGCGCAGCTACCCCTGAAATTTCAAGGTCAGAGATGCACTGTATGCTTCCAGGCGGTGAAACCTAGGGCGATGGTGAAAACTATGATTTATCTCTCGAACGTTGATCAAAATTAGGGCCTTTTGTGTGTCCGTTTTTGCCTTGTTCTCTGGCGTATTTCCCTTTTTATGGATCTCAATTTGGTGGTCTAAATTATCTGCAATCACCCGCACAAAAATCGGCGGCCATGTTTTTGATTACGGTAGTGCTGTAATTGCTGTAAAGTTTCTCAGTATAGAAATCGATCAGAATTACAGTACCATAATATGCATTACGGTAGTGCCGTAATTTATGCAAAACTTTCGGGTCAGAAATTACCTCAAAATATGGCCCGTAATATTGGTTACGGCGGTGCCGTAAAGTCTACAAAACTTTATGTATAGAAATCGACCCTAAATACGGCAGTGCTCAGAAATTACGGTAGTTCCATGGTTTGTTCTGTAGGTTCAGTAAAACCATAGTACCATAATTTATATTATGGCCCTGCCGTAATTTGGTCTGAAGCTTTGATTTGCTTGAAATTTGACATGCGATATTCTCCTAATGATGGGAATTCATCTATGCATCTGAATTTGCTTGAAAACTCCTTAAAATAGTGCTTTTTTACCTGAAAATGATAAAAAACTGGAAAAGGTGTAGATTCTGTGATATTTGATAAATAAGGCATAAAAATAAGCAAAAGAGCATGAATATGACACAAAAGACCTATCAAATGACACAAAATATACTATAAAATTTCGTGTCATCAAACACAAAAACCTCAAACTTTGCTTGTCCTCAAGCAAGATTAAAAACTAATCAAAGGAATAGACTTTCTCATAAAGAATAAATTTCTAAAATACAATCTCCAATGAAAAATTTCACCAATCGCTTCATAAAATTTCAAATAAACATATCATCCTTTGAATTCAATTTTTTCAAATCTACAACTTAATCAAATAAAATTTCACAACTTCTACAATAAGTAGAATTTCAATCTCAAGATTTCACACAGTTTCAGTTCTAACCTATCATATTTTTGTTTGCAGGAATAGGATTTCCAAGATGTTTTTCCACTCAGAATTTTTTAGTTCCTCTATTTTATGTATTGTTCACATTCTCTAATTCGATTACCACCTTTTTTTTCTGGTGACGAAGTTAGAGTACATTGATCACATAATCAATGTAATAGAACTCATATCAAAAGATAGCGGAGTTAATGTGAAACGATTTCTCTCATGGTATATACCCACATAGATACATGCTTT
Organism: Costus pulverulentus; assembly: GCA_027562315.1. NCBI lineage: Eukaryota > Viridiplantae > Streptophyta > Magnoliopsida > Zingiberales > Costaceae > Costus > Costus pulverulentus. The sequence goes on from JANTFE010019148.1 coordinate 9,570, forward strand.
TTTCTTTCGACTTCAACTCTTAACTTAGGTACCACCGCAAATCAACACAGTGCCAAGACGAGGAGTCATTCTCTTGATATTTTTTTTTCTCTCATTTTGACTTTTACCCATGTCTTTGGTACCACTGCTAATTTTGCACAATGCCAAGTAAGGGAGTCATCACTCTCTTTATTTGGATTATGGAATCTTTCTTCCCAACAAATAGTAGATAGGATGAACATCAACTAAATTAATTAATCAATATCAATTCAAAAATCATACACATATGCTAATTTTATTTAAAGAAGTGGCTTCACTTTTTAAACCAAATTCATCAAATAACATGTTCACCCACAATTTTATTCATCAATCAATGAAAAATTCCAATAGGCAGATATATATAAGAGAAATAAATTCAATACAATAGGTTTAGCCCTCATCACAGGCATAAACTCATTCATCATCAAGAGAATCATTTTATCAATAGAAGTTCTCAAAAATAGATCACACTACAAGATAAACATAACAAGAGGGAATCACATACATTCAACAGTAAAACTATACATTCAATTATGTATCAGAATACACCTAAACAAGGTGCTCAATCTCAATCGTATATTCAAATATCATTGTTGTGTCCGTAAGTGCATGGATACTTCGAGGTAATAAAAATATCGAACCACAGAGACCTACGTGTTAAGTACCAAAAAGATGTTTTCTCACTAGCTAAGTAAACCGAATATGATGAAGTAAAATATGCAGAAAAGTGTGCTAAAGGATGATCAGAGGGAAAAACTAGGACTAGGGATTCATCGACCTTAATTCCAATGACTAGAAGGAAATAAAGGCTGCCAGTCTAATTTTGATATGACAAAGATATAATTTACTTGATAAAAGGATCATCTCGCTCTCGCGCAGACAATCATACAAAGGACCAATCCTCACTCTCGTGCAAGATCTATCCAATGCTGAAAATAAGTAAATCATTGAACAAAGAATTCAAGGATCACTCTCGTGCATCCGAATTCTAAGTCAAACATCTCAAGTGGAATATCAAGGATCACTCTCGTGCATTCTGAAACTCAACACATGTTCTACTTAAGGTTCTCCGACGACTCGATACTCAATCTCTTGCAGCATCAAATCAAGTCTAACACAATAACTCATCCTACATTCAAATTATCAATATGGCAATAAAATCACTAAAAATAAGAATTCATTGAACAAACCTAATCTCTTACGATAAGTTCCAAACTCGATGATTTCTAGGGTTCCGAATTTCACAATCAACCTCTCAGTCTATTTCGCAAAATTCTAAAACATGCTGATATTTATAAAACTAAGGAGAATTAAAGACAATCATCACATAAGTAAAATTATCATAACAAAACTATTCTGACAAAAGTAAATGTTTTCTAGTCATTAACAAACTAAGGGAATTACACCCCATGTCCCATAAAAAGATCTAAGCTAGCATGGAGGAAAGATTACAATACACCATAGTTCAGATGATCAGAAATCATAGAAAAAGGGAAGAAATTATAGAACACGGTGCTGTAATCGAAATTATAGCACCGTAATTGCTTTGAAACTCAATGAACAGTGGCGGCACCCACTGTTTCATTGATTTCTCCCACGATCAGACTCCAAACGCTCTGAAACTTCTGGTGTATGCTCTCCAACTCCAGACGAAGCTTCAGTGTTAGAATCACTGCCTGAGGTGGCCTCCACACCTCTCAGTGTGAAGCCAAACCCTAAGCGCTGTTCTATTAATTTCTCCCTCAATACTGGATAAATATTCACGCTTCCACTTCGTGCTTCTTCTCCTCTTAATGACGAGTCAGCCACTTCTTTCGGATCTCAATTTGGAGTTCTAGATCAAAAGTTATGGCTCACGCAAGAATCACCCCGAAAAAGTCACGAATCTGGTTTAAAAATACGGTACTGTATTTGGATTACGGCAGTGCCGTATTTTCCTTCTATAAGATCCGAGTAGAAAATATGATACCGTGACAATGTTGCCCAATTATACGGCAGTGCCGTATTTTTACTAAAACCTTCTTGTCAAAATTGCTACAAAATACGATACCATTTAGTTCCATACGATAGTGCTGTATTTCACTCAAGTCTTCTACTAAGAAATTCGGTACCGTGAGAGTTTGTCCAGAAAATATGGTAGTGCTGTATTTTTGTAATTTAGCTCCGAATTTCATGAAAATTGATAGGTAGCTTCATTTCGACGTCTCGAATCCATTGGCGTGCTCAAATTTTCAAAATCCATCAAAATATGGCACTTTTAACCTGAAAATGATCAAAAATAAGAAGTGGTATAGATTCAGCAATATTTGACAATTAAAGCTTAAAAACAAGCAAAAGAGCATAATTATGACACAAAAAGACACATGATATGACAGAAAATATACTATGAATTTTTGTGTCATCAAACACATAAGGCTCAAACTTTGCTTGTCCTCAAGCAAATAAATAAGAACAATACTAAGTATGGAAAATATGCTCTATTATGAATATTTAATTTCTAAAATATAATCACTCATGAAATATTGCATCAAATTTTTGCACAAAATTTTAGATAAATACATCGTCCTCTTAATTTAATCTTTAAGATCCACAACTTTGATCAAATTAAACTTCGCAACTCGCATAATGAAAAGAATCTCAGTCTCAAGATTTCACCTTTGTTTCAGTTTAAATCTATCATACCTTTGTTTACAGGAATAAATTCTCCAAGATCTTTTTCCACACAGAACCTCTCTTTTCTTGCCCCTCCCTTTTTTTTATATATATATATTTTTATTTCTATATATACCCACATAGATACATACTTTTTATTTTGGACTTCAACTCTTGTCTTAGGTACCACTGTCAATTTTACACAGTGCCAAGTAGAGGAGTCATTGTTATTATTTTTCTTCTCTCTTTTTTTATATAGACTTCAACCCATCTCTTAGTTACCAGTGTCAATTTTACACAGTGCCAAGTAGGGGAGTCTCTCACTATTTTTGTGGATCTTGGATTCCTTCTTCCCAACAAATAGTAAGATAAATCAAACATCAACTAGGTTAATCAATTGACATCAATTCAAAAATTACATTTATATGCTCATTTTATTCAAGAAAGATGCTTCACTCTTAGATCGCATTAATTAAACAACATACCTACCCAAAACCTTATGCATCAATCAATGAATAATTTCAACAAATAGATATGTATTGAAGAAATAAATTCAGCATAATAGGTATATCTCCATTCATAGGCATGCATGCATGAACATTCATGATCATAGAAAAATCTACCCATCTCTCATTACATGGATTCAAGTCATAAAATTTTTAAACCTAAAAAATATCAGCATCAATGAAAAAGGTGTGAAGCATGAAACTCAAACAATCATAATCAAAAGTGAAACATGATAGATTCAAGAGACCACATCGAATAGAAATCTCAGTGAGTGATACATCTAAAGTAAATCAGAGATGCAAACCATGTGAAATAATCATGAATACAAGAGAGTGCAAAAGATACTCACAAAACTATATCGCAAGCTCTGATTGAAAATACATAAGGCTCAGACCAAAAATAGTGTCAGGGCAAATGTTGCTAGGTTCAAAGATGTGCCTTTTGAAAATTTTACCTACACAATTTAAGATACATAACACTCAGTTTTAAAAATAGTCTCTAAAATAATATTGATAGAAATAATTTTCTCTAAGAATAATCAGAGATATCATCGATGGTCCAGAAGAGTGCTGGTGAAAAGAGCTGATGCAGTTGAGAAGCAGAGGGTGAACAGAGGCTGGCAGAAAAGCTGCTAGCAATGATGGTGATGGTGCCGACAATAGAGTGAGTAATCTCCAGTGGCCTGCTGAAGACTACAGTACTGGAGGTGAGATCGTCGGCTGGTGGGCGCAAGAGATATTGTTGCATAGAAAATCAGTCACTAATGAAGATTCTGCTGTAAAAAAAAATAAAATCAATATAATAAGAGGTAGCAAAAGAAGCAAGAAGCCACTGGTGATGCTCCGCAAGAGGTGGAGCACAATTGCTCTTGAAGATTCTAAATCTGGAGTCAAAAGAAGTAATAACAAGCAGAAAGCAAACCAAGCAGCTTTTGAATTTTTTATGAAAAGTAGCCATACCCTAGAATAAAATTTAATGATCCAAAAAGAAAATGGACAGCACCAAGTTGTAGAATAAGATATGTTCTTTTCAGACGCATGAGTATTAAAGGGTCAAAATCTGTCTGGAATTTAGGGTATCAACATAAAGAAGACTACTCCGATTACAAAACTGCAAAAATTGCACAGAAGTTAATCAGAATCAAAAAGTTGCCATGTGTCCTAAAATGATCAGAAAATAAAACCATGAAAATAATTTATCCACAAGATAGAATGACACATGTTCTTCATATTCCATGAGAAAAATCTGGGTTTCAAGTTATTTAAGCATCTTAAAAACTTGCAGCAAAAGTGCTAATCAGAATAGTAAAAAAAAACTACTGTAGAAATTAATCATAATCGAAAAGTTGCTAGGTGTTTTAGAACGATCCATGGACTTTAAAATTCAGCAAAAATATCTAGATGATAGAGAAAGATGAGTACTTCAATGTTGTGCCAAAGATCAAAAATTTTCCCAACCCAGTTTCTTAAAATTAATACGAGAAGATGCCTACTCAAATAAGCAATTTGCAGATTTCAAATACGGTACCGTGCATTTCCTTACGGCAATGCCGTAATATGCAAAAAACTCTCGGGTCAGATATCAGCTGAAATATGGTACAGTGAAGATGATTACGGCACTGTCACATTTTTCAAGAATTCTTTTTAAAATTTTTGGATTAAAAATACGGTACCGTGAAAAAGCATACGGTACTGCCGTAAAAGCCATAAAACCATTTCTATAAAAGTTGTCAAAAATACAACACCGTGAAAGTTTAGCACAAAATTATGGTAGTGCCGTAAAAGACGCAAAACACTCGGGATGAAATCGGATGAAAATTACGGCACCATGGATGAGATTACGGCAGTGCCGTATTTTGCACAATGTTCATTTTTCCCTCCAACAATAAAAGGAAAATTAATTCTAAAAATAAACTAAAATAAAAGAAACAAAGCTAAGGTAAGAGTGCTTGGGTTGCCTCCCAAGAAGCGCTAATTTTAGGTCCATAGCTTGACCAAAAATCAAATCTCATGGTGAAGCAGGTGGATCAATACCAAAATAAAGCGCAAACAATTTTTTGCATTTCCTTTGTCCAAAAAGTTTAGCTACTAACCCAAATATCCAGAATTGCTTATAAATCTCAATCAAAGTGGCTTTCTTAAATATGCAGAAATCAAAATCAAAATTTTCAAGGATTTTCCTATGTTTGTCAGAGAGCAAAATCATAAGTCCTTTCTTTAAATTTATATTTTCAATGGCCATAGGACTTTGATCAAAAGATATAAGCATTGGATCGTCAAAATAAGTTTTACATCTTTCATTGGATTCCTCAATAAAACACACTTTCTCAAATAAATCAAAAGGGTGAACATTAGATATGGGCAAAACATCATCATGGTGAGATTCATCTATGTTTGTAATATTCAAATCCTTTTCAAATTCCTCATTCTCACAATCTAATAATTTGTCAATTTCAAAATTATCATCAATAAAATCAGGGTGCGGCTCTTCAAAATATATTTTCTCATGTTTTTCAACAATTTCAGAATCATCAACATCAGAGTCAAAATCATCAAATTCAGCAATTTTCAATCCTTTTTTCAAGTTCTTTAGATTTAGCTAGACACAATTTACCATCAAGATCAGAATTTTCATCAAAAGAGTCAATTTCATCAAAAGGGGATTCATCAATTTCAATTTCCTCAAATTTTTCCTCAATTAATTCATCATCAGAAGAGTCACAAGAATCAATCTCAGTATTACAAGAATCAGATTTAACCATAAATAATATGTCATCAAAAGAATTAATTTCATGACCATCACTAAAATCAAAAGGAGATTTTTCAATTTCTTCAAACTTGTCCACAAATAAACTATCAGATGAATCAATTTTACAATCATCAAAATTAAAGTGAGATTCATTAATGTTCACATAAGGCTCAATCTCAAAACAATCATAATTAGAGGGGGAATTTTCTAAATCAACTTCTTCAATTTCCAAATCAAACTCAAATAAACAAGCTTGTTGTGCTAATTGGGTTTCTAAAATTTCATTGTGTGCAACCATGTCATCCAACCTAGAATTGATTTGTTTGAGGGTCTCACTCACATCATCATTTTGTTTCATGAACCTTTCAAACATAATCTCTAAGCTAGATTTTTCAGTATCCTCAAAGCATGGTTCAGAAGTAAAGTTTGAGCAATCATCATAAAAAGATATAGAATCATATTGATCATCTTGATACCATGATGAATTGGAATTTAAAAATTGGCAATTAGAAGTGTAGTGACCAATAGATCCACAAATATCACATCTATTAGAATAAAAAGAGTGCATATAAGAGTTAAACGTGTCTTCAAGTGTGCTCAATGAATTATTTTCATACTTACCTTGTGGCATGTATACCTCACCTCTTTGAGTTGCCCATGAGTTGTGATTAAAAGACATATCTTCAAATCTATCAAGAATAGAAAGATTATCCAACACAAATCAATTAGAAAAATTGTTTTTTTTCCAGAATATATAAAAAATAGAAAATCTAAAACACAAGCAAATTCACAAATTTTTAGATATCACAGCTCTGTCACAACTGTGAAAACCCAAAACCTAGAAAAATAGAAAACAAAGTTAAAACTAAAAATAAATAAAACTTAGTCTAGCAATACTAACAACTATTTTGATATTAACAAAACTAAGGTCCCCGGCAACGGTGCAAAAAATTTGTTGTGTCCGCAAGTGCACCGATACTTCGAAGTAATAAAAATATCGAACCATAGAGACCTACGTGTTAAGTACCAAATAAATATTTTCTCACTAGCTAAGCAAACCGAATATGATGAAGTAAAATATGCAAAAAAGTGTGCTAAAGGATGATCAGAGGGAAAAACTGGGACTAGGGTTTCATCGACCTTAATTCCAATGACTAGAAGGAAATAAAGGCTGCCAGTCTAATTTTGATATGACGAAGATATAATTTACTTGATAAAAGGATCATCTCGCTCTCGCGCAGACAATCATACAAAGGACCAATTGTCACTCCCGTGCAAGATCTATCCAATGCTAAAAATAAGTAAATCATTAAACAAAGAATTCAAGGATCACTCTCGTGCATCCGAATTCTAAGTCAAACATCTCAAGTGGAATCTCAAGGATCACTCTCGTGCATCCTGAAACTCAACACAAGTTCTAGTTAAGGTTCTCCGACGACTCGATACTCAATCTCTTGCACCATCAAATCATGTCTAACACAATAACTCATCCTAGATTCAAATTATCAACATGGCAATAAAATCACTAAAAATCAGAATTCAAAGAACAAACCTAATCTCTTAGGATAAGTTCCAAACTCGATGATTTCTAGGGTTCCGAATTTCACAATCAACCTCTCAGTCTATTTCGCAAAATTCTAAAACATGCTGATATTTAAAAAACTAAGGAGAATTAAAGACAATCATCACATAACAAAACTATTCTGACAAAAGTTAATGTTTTCTAGTCATTAACAAACTAAGGGAATTACACCCCATGTCCCATAAAAAGATCTAAGCTAGCATGGAGGAAATATTACAATACACCATAGTTCAGATGATCAGAAATCAAAGAAAAAGGGAAGAAATTACAGAACACGGTGCTGTAATCGAAATTACAGCACCGTAATTACTTTGAAACTCGATGAATGGTGGCGGCGCCACTGTTTCATTGATTTCTCCCATGATCGGACTCCAAACGCTCTGAAAATTCTAGTGTATGCTTTCCAATGCCAGACGAAGCTTCAGTGTAAAAATCATGGCCTGAGGTGGCCTCCATGCCTCTCGGCGAAACCAAACCCTAAGCTCTGTTTTATCAATTTCTCCCTTAATACTGGATAAACATTCACGCTTCCACTTCGTGCATCTTCTCCTCTTAAGGACGTGTCCGCCACTTCTTTCGGATCTCAATTTGGACATCTGGATCAAACGTTATGGCCCACGCAAAAATCACCCCAAAAAAGTCACGAACCTAGTTTAAAAATACGGTACCGTATTCGGATTACGGCAGTGCCATATTTTCCTTCTGTAAGTTCCGGGTAGCAAATATGGTACCGTGACAATGTTGCCCAATTATACGGCAGTGCCGTATTTTTGCTAAAAGCTTCTGGTCAAAATTGCTACAAAATACGGTACCGTGTAGTTCCATACGGTATTGCCGTATTTCACCCATGTCTTCTGTTGAGAAATACAGTACCATGAGAGTTTGTCCAAAAAATATGGTAGTGCCGTATTTTTGCAATTTAGCTCCGAATTTCATGAAAATTGATGGGTAGCTTCGTTTCGACGTCTGGAATCTATTGGTGTGCTCAAATCTTCCAAAATCCATCAAAATATGGCACTTTTAACCTGAAAATGATAAAAAAATAAGAAGTGGTGTAGATTCTATAATATTTGACAATTAAGGCTTAAAAACAAGCAAAAGAGCATAATTATGACACAAAAAGACACATGATATGACACAAAATATACTATGAATTTTGGTGTCATCAATCATACAACTCAAGTGCTTGAATATCAAAAATTCAAACTCAAAATATATCAGTACAACCCAATTGAATCAATATCAATATCTGAATATCATATAGCCCAATCGAATGATGAAGCAGTCAAGTAGGAACAAGGCAAAATAGTGTGGGCGGACACAACGAGTTTGGAAGTGTCATCCTTCCCTATAAGAGCGTGAAACATCAATAAGATAAAGAAGATGAAATGCAATAAGTAAGGAAAAAAGGAATACTCACAAAACTCTACTAATCATCATCTGATCTAATCTCCTCGGTGTCCTCAGCGGCTACGTCCATAGGATCATCCTGCTGCACTGCCTGATCTCCACCGTAGACTCCACCTCTCCTAGTGTCCTCAAAGCCAAAGCGGTCATAGAGGAAGTTCCCCATCTCCTCCATGTAGTTGCCTAATTCTTCAACATCCTGGTGAATGTGATCAATGGAGTCAATCATCTTCCCCGTGCGATTAATCATCCTCTCCATGAGATGACCGTGACGGTACATCTCAACAGAGAGGGCCTGAAACCCTGGGTCGTGGGCACTGGGCCATCCTCCATTAGGTCTATGAGAAGAACCTCCAGCATGATGGGAAGAATCTACAGCATGGTGGGAAGGTGAGTCCATACCCATATCGAATAGGTCATATCTTCCACCCCAGGTGGGTGGTGATGACACAAAAATTCATAGTTTATTTTATGTCATTTGATTGGTCTTTTTTTGTCATACACAGAAGAAATTACGGCATTGTTGTAAGAATTTTCATGGTACCGTAATTTATGGCCCAGTTGCCCAATTCATTTGCTGGAAAATTAAAAAGGCAATTTCTTAAGCTTTAGGGTACCAATTGAAGATCCATAAAAAGGTGAACGATTAGGATAAAGAGGAGAAGGTTTTCGAAGTGAAAGGACCAATTTTTATTAGGGATTGAGGGAAAATTTCAAAAAATCACCGTCGCCCTAGGGTTCATAAATTCTCAGCGTACAGACCATCTCTTGCCACAAAATTTGAAAGGAAGCTTCGCCTAGAGGAGGAGAACATACCACAAAAGTTTCAGAGTGAAAGGAGATCGATCGGAGGAGAAATCAAAGAAATTGCGGGCGCCTGCACTGTTCAGACGTGAAAATACGGCTAAAATTTTCATTACAGCAATGTTGTTAGTTGATTTTCCCCTTTTTTTTATTTATGATCAATATAATTTATGGCTTATTGTAATTCTTCTGCCATGCTAGCTTGGACACTTCTTGGGACATAGGGGTGTAATCCTCTTAATTTCATAATGATTAGATGATCTTTATTTCGTCATGATATATTTGTTATGATAGTTCTACTTATGTGACGATTGCCTTTAATTCTTTCTAGTTTAGCAATTAGAACCCTAAAATGGATACTTAGGAACTCATCCTAAGAAATTAGGTTTGTTTTTATTTCTAGATTTTAGAAGCTTATTGCCATGTTGATAATCTGAACTAGGATTGAGTTAATGAAATAAACATGATGATACTGTAAGAAATTAAGTAACAGATCATTAGAGAACCTTAAGTGGAAGTTGTAGAAACTAATGTACGAAAGAATTTAGTTTTCACTTGAGATGATTGACTTAGAATTTGGATGCACGGAAGTGATCATTGAGTTCTTTGTCAATAATTTACTTTTATTTAACATTGAATAAATCCTGCATGAAAGTGAGTATTGGTTCTTTGTAAATTGTCTGTGCGAAAGCGAGATGATTTCTTTATTAAGTAAATTATATTTTTATCATAATGAAAGTAAACAAACAAACACTTAATTATATATAGTCATTGAAATTAAGGTGGATGAAACCCTAGTCCCAGTTTTCCTCTCTGATTAACTGCACGCTATCTGATCATTTGTTTACATCATTTTCGATTTGCTTAGCTCCTAAGAAAACAACTATTTGGTACTTAACAAATAGATCTCTGTGGTTCGATATCTTTTTATTACTTCGAGTATCCGTGCAATTGCGGAAACAACAAGTTTTTGGCGCCGTTGCCGGGGACCTTAGTTTTGTTAATACCAAAATAATTGTTAGTATTGCTAGACTAAGTTTTATTTATTTTATATTTAACTTTGTTTTCTGTTTTTGCAGGTTTTGAATTTTCACATGTTGTGACAGAACTGTGATTTCTGAAATTTTTGAATTTGCTTGTGTTTTATATTTTTTTTATATTCTAAGAAAATTAAAAAAAAAGAATTTGATTGATTGGTGTTAGATAATCTTTCGGTTTCTATTCTGAAAATTCTGAGTTTACACGATTCTTGTATTTTGTTAATACACAGGACTCTTAGATCTTGATAGATTTTATTTCCTGTGAACTATGAGATCACAAATTTTTTAGTTGTGTAGAAAAACTTTGATTTGAAGATATGTCTCTTAATCTCAACTCGACCCTGTCTCCATATTGACCCTGTCGCCTAATGCTATACATTCTCTCAACACGGTTTTGACAGGGCCCACATAGAGAATATTATTTTGGCTACAAATAGTGCCAAGGCGCTGGGTGTTGACGGTTTCAACTCCCCCTTTTTCAAGTCATGCTGGGACACTATTAAGAATGAGGTGTTGGCTGCCATTATGAATTTCCTCGAGCATGGTCACTTACTCAAAAGGGTTAATTTTACATCCCTCACCCTTATTCCAAATGTCCCTAACCCTTCTTCTTTTGCAGATTTTAGGCCCATATCAGTTTGTCATTGATTTACCGTTTCATCTCAAAAATTCTGGCCGATCATATCAAGAGGGTCCTTCCTGAGATCATTGAGGGGAATCAGCATGCTTTCATTCAAGGCCACTCCATTCATGAAAATATCATGCTTTGTCAAGAGATTATGCATGGCTATCACAAGAAAACCGGTTCCTGGCGCATGGCTACCAAGGTTGATCCCCAAAAGGCATTTGATTCAACTAGATGGGATTTCATTAATCACATTCTAAGGGCTTATCAGTTTCCCTCTCGTTTTGTTGAAAGAGTCTTGACGTGCATTACTTCCCCCACATTCACTATCACCCTCAATGGGGAAGACGTTGGATTCTTCAAGGGTACCCGGGGCCTTCAGCAAGGATGTCCGATGTCTCCATACATCTTTATCATTGTGATGCAGTACCTCACGGATTTACTCTTTGAGGCTTTTAGGAACGGTAGCATCCGCCACCATGATCATTGCAAGGCCTTGGAAATTACTAACTTTCAATTCGCAGCTGATGTTATCATTTTCAGTGAAGCTTCTGAAGCCTCAGCCAGGACCATCAGTCGGGTTCTAGAGACTTTCTACCATGATACCGGTCTCCAAATAAACAAGTGCAAATCACAGATCTTTTACTCGGCATCTTGTGGATCGCATATCCAAGAAAAAATCTCTTATATCCTGGTTATTCCTAAAGGTTTTATGCCTTTCCGCTATTTAGGTATTCCTATTACCAGTCGCTAAATCAAGAAGATAGACTGTATGCCCCTTTTGGAAAAAATTGTAAATTATCTCTCTACCTAGCGGGCAAAAACATTATCGTATGCTGGGCGAGTGGAATTGATCAAATCCATCTGCTATGGCAACATCAATTTCTGGTGCGGTGTGTTGAAACTCCCCACTGGGGTGATTTCCTCGCTAAATTCTATGCTTGCTAACTTTTTATGGTCGGCGGGGCACAAAAATAGTATTGCAAAAGTGGCTTGGATTAATGTAACCAAACCCATACGTATGGGGGTATTGGGCTACGGGACATGGGGAAGCTCAATACAACATTCATTATGCGCCATATTTGGAGCATCGTCACAGATAAAGCTACCCTTTGGGTGAAGTGGATTGATGAGCGATACCTGAGATCGGACTCAATTTGGTCAATTCAGTTGACTAATCGGACCCCTTGGCCTTTCCGTAACATCTTATCTACTCGTGACATTTGTATCAGGATGGTGGGTTATACGATCGCTAATGGGGCTTCTATTCGGCTCTGGATTGATCCCTGGTTTGAATTTCGTCTTCTCTTAAACCTGGTAGAGGACATCAGATTTTAGAACCCACCGGGTAAAGATGCTCCTTCATCGTCAACGCTAGGTGGCAGCTTCCTCACCCGAGATCCATCAGGCTGCTTGATGACATTGAAATTTATCGTAATTTCTATGCCATTTTGTTGATGGTTGTGTCATATTCATAGACTTTGCTTATTTTTATGCCTTTTTTATCAATATTTGCGGAATCTACACTCTTTTCTATTTTTAATGATTTTCCGGTAAAAAGGCAACTTTTTCAGTCGATTTTGAGCAATCCAAGTGCATGATTGAATTCACAACATCAAAAGGAGATCACATGTCAAATTTCAGAAGATTTGGAGATTTAGAGGAAATTACGGCACCTCCAATATATTCTTTACGGTACCGTAATTTGGAGGTTTTCCGGGCAGAGAATCTCATATGATTACGGCACTACCATAAATATCTTTACGGTGCCGTGTTTTAGAGCGTTTTTTATTAGAGGTTTGATGGAGATTACGGTACTACCGTAAGGAACATTACGGTACCGTAATTTCGGGTCAATTTTTAACCCAAAATATTTTGACATTACGGCGCTACCGTAAAGAATTTTACGGTACTGTAATTCGAGAAGATTTCAAGCCGAGACCTCACTGTCCAGATTACGGCACTGCTGTAAAGACCATTACGGCCGTAATTTCATCGCTGCTCGAGACTTTCCCGGTCAACTCCGAAGCCTAATTTTTGCGTGGTTGATTGCGGATGACCGATATGCTTATATTTGAAGCAGTAAGAAGGAGAAAGGGAGCCATTGATGAGACGAAGCAGAGCACACCAAAAGCCCTAATTTTCGTTCACCACAAAGAGAGAAATCGCCTCAAACGCCGCCGCCATAGGTTTCGCCGCCTAGAAGCGTACAGTGCATCTCCGGCTATGAAATTTTAGCGGAAGCTACGCATAGAGGGGGAGAAGGAGCACCTAAACTTTCAACGTGATCGGAGATCAGACGGAGGAGAAATCCCCAGAAAACCGAGCACTGCCGCTGCTCGCCCAGATTATGGCCGTAAACTTGTTTATGGCCGTACCATAATTTTCACTCTTCCTCTGTTTCGATTTTCTTCATCATGAATCATTGTAATCTTCCTTCCATGATAGCTTAAACCTCTTTTGGGACATGGGGGAGTAATTCACTTGAGTTTTAATGACTAGATGACTATCTTTTCTATTATTTCATCTTGTTTAATCTTAGCATGACGATTTTACTCATGTGATGTTTTGTTCTTAGACTCTCCTTAGATCTATATTATTATTTATGTTTTAGAATTTTTTCTATTGACTGAAAAGTAATTGCTTGAGGATTTGGAACCCTATAATTGTACGATAGGAACCCATTTAGGTTAGTTCTTGTTTGTTTGATTCTAATAAGCTAACTGCTATGATAATAATATAAATCTAGGATTGAGTCTAAGCTTTCAAACATAGAAATCTTGTGCGAAAGCAAAGATCGGAATGTTAGAGAACCTTGAGTAAAACTAGTGTCGAGATTCGGATGCACGAAAGTGATCGTTGAAATTCCACTAGAGATTATCGACTTAGAACTCGGATGCACGAAAGTGATCCTTGAGTTCTCCGTTTGATGATTTACTTATCATTAGCGTTGGGACGATTCTTGAGCGAGGGCAAAGATTTATCCCTGCATGGTTGTCTGCACGAAAGTGAGATAATCCTTTTATTCAAGTAAATTGCATCTTTGTCATGATGAAATTAAACTGATGAAATCTCTATTCATGTCTAGTCATAAAAATTAAAGTGAATGAAACCCTAGTCCCAGCTTCTCTCTCTAATAATTCTGTTTCAGTGCTTTGGTCTTCGTTTGCTAGTTTGCACTCTTACGATTGCCTAGATAGTGAAAAATCAATTATCTGGTACTCAGCAACATAGGTCCATGTGGATTTGATACTTTCTTTATTACTTCGAGTATCTGTACACTTGCGGACACAACAAGTTTTTGGCGCCATTGCCGGGGACCTTAGTTTTTGTTGATATCAAAGACATTGAGATTATTGCTACACTATGTTTTTAGTTACTGTTTTTATTTTATTTTCAGTTATTTAGTTTTCTTGAAATCACTTGATCTATCTAATTTGCATGCGCATGAGTCTTAGGTGAGGACCACTTGTTCCATTGGATCCTGAAATCAACAAAACACTTAGAGTTCACAGAAAGTTAAGACTGGAAGAAGATTTACAAGAGACATCGCAACAGGAGATACAAGTAGAAATCTTAGAGATGGGAGATAATCAGAGAACCCTTAGGGACTATGCAGCCCCTAATCCTCAAGAGATTCACTCTAGCATTACTAGACCAGCGATAGAGGCTAACAACTTTGAAATTAAGCCTGCTTTTGTTTCCATTATTCAACAAAATCAGTTTGGAGGATCTCCACTGGAAGATCCAAACCAACACTTGTCTTTATTCTTAGAATTATACGATGCTATCAAAATAAATGGTGTTTCTAACGATGCTTTGAAATTAAGACGTTTTCCTTTTTCTCTCAGGGACCGGGCGAAATCATGGCTACAATCACAACCTACTGGAACCTTCACAACTTGGAATCAACTTTCAAATTCCTTCTTGATGAAATACTTCCCTCCAAGCAAGACAATTCGACTAAGAAATCGAATTACAAACTTTCAACAAAAAGATGGGGGGTCATTCAGTGAGGCATGGGAGAGATTTAATGAAATACAACGAAAGTGTCCTCACCATGGCATTGAAGATTGGATTTTATTGCATACTTTTTATGATGGATTATTGTATAATACCAAATCAACTATGGATGCTGCTGCGGGTGGAGCCCTGATGAGCAAAACGATTGATGCTGCTTTCAGATTGCTAGAGGAGATGACATTGAATCACAATCAATGGACTACTAAGAGAGGAGTACTTTACAAGCCTTATCAAAGTAAGGGTGAAAGTGATGGATGACGATCCGTAGCAGAGAAGGTAGACTTTTTGTGCAGTAAGTTTAATTTTATGCAGACTATTTCTATTTCTTCTATCACTTGTGAAATTTGTGGCAATGATGGTCATACTTCTGAAAATTGTAGAATAGTTATTGATCAGGGTAATGAGCATGTGAATGCCATAGGGAATTATAATCAAAGTAGATCTAATGATCCCTATTTTAGTACTTATAACCCTGGATGGAGAAATCACCCTAACCTTTCATGGAAAAACAATAACAATGTAGGGGGAAACAATGAGAATAAAGGATACCAAAGATCAAATCAGATTTTTAATCAAAATCAAAATCAAAATCAGAATTCAAACATAGAATCCATGCTTGAGAAAGTATTGGCCAACCAAAATCAATTCATGCAAACCACGAATAAAGAAATTGAAAACCTTAAGGGAACGGTTAGTCAATTAGCTTCACAGATGGGATCCATGGAAGCTCACACCAAAATTCTTGAAAATCAAATAGCACAACAAACGAGTGTACCTTATAGGCCCCTTGGGAAATTGTCTGCTAAACCTGTGATAAGCCCTAGGGAGCATTGTAATGCCATCATGACTAGAGGTGGAAAAGTACTAGGAGAACCTAGAGGGAGGTCTGAAAACTCTAAAAAAGGGCTTGATGATAATGAAGAGGAATTAGAGTTAGGAGAATCTTCTTCACATGAGGAATCCCAAACTTGTTCACCACCTCAAAAGAGTGATGAACCAAAAGGAGATGAATCATGTGAGAAAGACAATCCTAAACCTAATTTGCCTGCACCTTACAAGCCACCCATACCCTTTCCCCAAAGGTTAGCTCTGAATAAATTAGACAAAAAGTTGGGCAAGTTCCTTGAAATCCTGAAAAAGCTTTATATTAACATCCTATTTACTAAGGCTATTTCTGAAATGCCATCTTATGCCAAATTTTTGAAAGAGATTTTGTCTAACAAAAGAAAGCTAGATGATTATGGCACTTGTACTGTTACTTTGACTGAAGATTGTAGTGCTATCATACAAAACAAACTGCCACCAAAACTGAAGGATCCAGGTAGTTTTTCTATACCATGTTCTATAGGGACTATGGTTTTTGATCGAGCCTTATGTGACCTAGGTGCTAGCGTGAGTCTAATGCCTCTTTTTGTTTACAGAAAACTGAATATTGGAGAGCTAAAGCAGACATCCATATCCTTACAGCTCGCGGATTCATCAGTAAAGTATCCTATAGGTATATTAGAAAATATCCCAATAAAAATAGGTAGGTTTTTCATTCCTGTAGATTTTGTAGTGTTAGACATGGAGGAAAATTCTAGAAATTCTATAATTCTTGGTAGACCACCATTAGCCACTGCTAAGGCAAACATAGATGTGAAAGAGGGAAAGATTACTTTTGATATATGTGACAACAAGATTGAATTTAATCTTAATGATTCATTGAACAAACTAACAATCTTTGATGAAACCTCGAATTATGAATCTAACAATCTTTCTGAGGGTATTGATAAGAAATTGCAGAAGAAAAAGACAAGAAGGAAGAGAAGAAGATCAAAATTGATGGAGAGAGGAAAGAAAATTTGGTGCAAATTTAGAGATTATTTCAAGACCGAGCCTTATGTTATTCAAAGAGAGGCCCAAATCAAAAGAAAATCAGAAGGGCAATCTAGGAGTTCACGATCAAATCTGAGTGTAAAAGGGTCAAGCTAATGACCTTTAAATTAGCGCTTCTTGGGAGGCAACCCAAGCTTTCTAACTTTAGTTTTGCTTTCTTTTATTTATTTATTTTAATTTTCTTTTAGGACTAATTTTTACATTTTTTTTCTGTAGAAATCGAGATTTGGCGTGAAATTACGGCACTACCGTAACATCCTTTACGGTACCGTAATCTCGGTTATTTTTAACCAGAGAGTTTTAACCCGTTACGGTACCGCCGTAAATTCCTTTATGGTACCGTATTTTGTGACAAAATCTTCCCGAGAGTTTTTCGTTTTACTGCAGTACCATAAACTTGTTTACGGTGCCGTAATTTTTAAACTTTTGAATTTTCAATTTTTTTTGAATTTTGAATTTTTTGAATTTTCAATTTTTCAGAAAAAAAAATTTCATTTCTGATCGATATTACGGCACCACCGTAAACTTCTTTACGGTTCCATATCCGCTGCAGCTTTTCGACCAGAGAGTTTTTACCATTACGGCACCGCCGTAAACTCCTTTACGGCCGTAAATATATCTGAAAAACGCGATAAAGGTGCCGTAACCTAATTTCTTCCGTTACCGTTTTGAGGTTTTCTCGCTCGCTCGTGCACCGATCTTGAAGCTCTGACCTTACCCGATCTTCGGAAGACTCAGGCGACCCTTCTCATCTGGTTATCGCCGCCGATCTGGTACTCTCTCGTCCGATTTCACTATTTTAGCGAGTTTTGACCTAGTTTCTGCCCCCTTTGCTTGTGTGCTTCCGTTTCTCAACCAATTTTAGGGCTTTTTGTTTCTATCTGCTCGTGATAGGATAGGCTTTCGATTCTCTCTTGTTTCAAGAAATTAGGACCAATTTCTAGGGAGATCTGATGTAGGGGGCAAACACAAGATAAAAGTGCATGTAAACAACGCTTTTGTAAAGATAGTTTTTTTTTGTATTTTATAATAAAACCGAAATTACTTCTAACGGAGTTGGAAAATATTTTTGGTATTTTATAAATAGAGGAAATCGACAAACTAAGTTACTTTAAAACTACGAAATTGAAAGACACTTAATCTAAGAATTGAACTTGCTAGAAAGGAATACTCACAGTGCGACCCTTGAGAATAGAAGGATCGTGACGTCCCGGTCTTCAACGGTCCTACTCTGATGGAAGGAGTTGCATCATTACAAGCAAACACAGACAAGCGAGATCTGCACATACCACGGATTCATATTACAGATCAAGAACTAAGGGGGAGGTTAAGCCTCACAAATTCCCTTAACACTTTAACTAAAGGAGAGTGGGGAAAGGAAGAGGGGGAAATGACCTACGCCAAGATGATCTTCCAAGCCTTGCGTTTCCCTACAACAAGCGCTTTGATTAGTGTAGAAACAAGTTCTAGAAATTATGGAAGAGAAAGGGGAAAGAACTTAGCCGA